>PVJI01001797.1:0-165916 GCA_004026765.1 Micronycteris hirsuta | reverse complement strand
ATCTCTGCTTGTGTGTCGGGGGCGGGGGTGAGGGGGCAGGGGATGGGGGATATAGAGCCAAGTCACTGCCTGCCAGAGAGTGGGGTGAGTTAGGGTTAATCCTCTCTGTATACAGGAGGGGCGGGACCTAGCATGGGCCCTATTGATCCCTGAAGGTCTGGAAGCTCCTGGTTGGCTGCCCCTTTGGTTGTTGTTTCCCCCTGGGTGGGATAGGGCAGGGTAGGGTGGCCTGTGGGTGAAGGGTTGGGGTTCTTGCCAAACATAGGGCTACTCTGGTGGAGGTCACTTGTAGGTCAATCTCTGAAGAAAAGGTTCCAGCTCATGAAGTCATGAATATTCCTATAGTAGGGACCTCAGTCCCCTGCTGTGTGTAAGGGACTAGGACGCCCTTTTACAGATGAGCCAACTGACATCAGGGATCGAGGAAAATGTGCTGTTTCAAGGACCACGTCTGGCTCGTGGCCAGAGCACTGGAGAGAGTCATCCAGAAGGAGCCCTGTTTACTCCCTAAGCTGCCGGTGTCCTGATAGAACATGGAGGCATGGCCACTGTAAAGCAGGAATGGTTCCAAGGCACTATTCTCACTCTTTCTGTAAATAAAAAATGAATGCCAAATAACCATGTCAGGCCCAGGTGTTTGATGGCCTCTCTCTGGTACTTAATTCTATTTCCCAGCGTAAGGAAAGGGGTCGGGGTGGGGGGTAAGAAGGCTGACTTCTGTCAAAGTACAGTCTCATTGGTTAACACCTGAGGGGAAAATGACTGAAAAAAACTTAATTCAAAAAATCCTTTAGGCACTCAGGAGTTTCTTCCAACCAGGAAGAGTCAGGCGGCAATGGACAGGGAGACATCAATAAATAATCAGCTGGCTTAGACTGTTAAATGGGAAACCCACCGTCACCACCCAAAGGTAAATTGCGTCTTTTCCACCAGCCCCTGAGCAGGGCCACATGCTTGCGTGGACGGGGGAGCTTTGCTTGTTTCAGGGCAGCCTGACCCTTCTTTCTGATAAGATGTGTATCTCCTCTTCATGCATACTTCATGTATATATACTCGTGTATCTCCTGCATGCCATTATCTATCTATCTATCTACCTACCTACCTACCTTTCTTATCTCCTACATGTCCTATTTCATTTCATATACATATATGGAGCCCCGAGCACCCTCTTTGCTATTTGGTTTCACTGTGTTTTTGGTGAAGCCTCCAGTCCCCGTACACATCACCCTGTATGAGCAATCGGGGTGGGCTCTGGAGCAGGCAGGAGGTGCTCAGGTCCTGTTGTCTGAGCTCAGAGAACTGCCTCCTGGTCTCCGCAAGTGTTCTGGGCTGGGAGTCCCCAGGGTTTTATAAAGCCTCAGGAACCAAGGGCCAGCACCTGTGTAAATACTGTTTCATATTGCTTGTCATTTTCTTCTAGACAGTCTGTACCCTCATCCCTTTGAAGGCAAACCGGTCTGTGGGTTTTCCTCACTGCACAGGTCGGAGAAGCCCACGAGCTGGCTGTCTCCCTGCCTGCTGAGGGCACCTGCTGCCTGGCACCCGGGCACATGGCAGCCACATGTCCTTCCTTGGCCTTCTGGCGGTGGGTGGGTGGAGGGCCCCTCCTGTGAGGGAGGGTCCCCATCTCAGGCCAGGTGGAGGTGATGTGAGGTGGTGGGAGGCCATCTTGCATGCCTGGTGCAATGAGAGAGCCCGGCGCTTACAGCCCCTGCCACCTGCCAGGAAAGAGGGGTTTGTCGGCAAAGGGAGTACTGACCGCAACCCCGGGGTTTGCCTGCCTGGTTCACTGGCTAGTCGCAACTGAGATGCGCAGTGACTGTGAAGTACTCACTGGATTTCTGAGACTTAGTGTGCCCCCGGCAAAAAAAAAAAAAAAAAAAAAAAAAAAAAAAAAAAAAAAAAAGAAAAGAAGAAGAATATAAAGTATCTTATTAAAACTTTTAGTGTTGGTTACATGTTGACATAGCTACATGTTACATGTATGGTAGTTATATTGAGGTAAATAAAATTATTGAGGTAATTAAAATCAATTTCACCTGTTTCGTTTTACTTTTTAAGATATGGAAAATTTAAAATCACACGCGTGGCATGCATTGTATTTCTTTCAAACAGCACAAAATGATATGGTCCCTGCTACTATTCATAGGGAGAGAACTTCAGATTCCTACATTTGAAGCTAAACTTCAATGTTTCTGTATTGTTATTCCAAAATAATTTTTACAGCGAAATGTCCCATATTCACGCAAAACCCCTGGAACACATGGCGTGATTCAGAGAGCAGTGAAAAGGGCGTCTACATGCCGCCACCCCATTTAGCGTGGAAACGCCTCTGTGTCCTCCGCTCCCATCACCTCTCTCCGTCCCCGAGCAGGCAACGGCCCTGATTAAATTTACAGTCTTTATTAAATTGTAATTTTTATTTCGACAAGCTATTAAAATTTCAGAAAGTACCGATCCTCCTCTAACAAACGCCTGTGCACAGCCACTCTGCACTGATCACTGTTAATATGGTGTCCTCTGTGCTTCTTGTTAAATAAAATAAAGAAGCCATGACAGATCAAGCCAGACTGTCTTGTCATCGCAGGCCACCTTACTCTGCTGCCAGTGCCCTGGTGGTAGTTCCACAACGGAGTGTCGGTTTATTCGCAAATGGCAACAGCAAGGTCAGACACTCAGCGGGTACCAGGCCCAAGTGGGTACAGAGGAGAGTCTCACCGGGCACACACATCTAGGTACAAGTCAGCAGATACTTTCTGGTCTGTCTAGAAAGTATCCAGCCATGACTATGAACAACAGACATTTACTGAAGAAGATACAAGATACAATAACCACTGTACACAGGACAATGACGCCTCAGTCCCCTTCAAAGTTATGACCGTCCTGAGGAAATCCGGTTCATTGGAAGCGGTTTGAATCACATCACCAGCAACTGCAACATGAGGTTCCTTCTGCTCTGGTAACAGAAGCTGCAGAGCAAATTTTGCCATGACGTGTTTCATCCTGAGTCAAAATTTTGGACACAGTAGGTATTGGAATCCCCAGATCAGTTTCCGGTTCTCGCACTGTCAGCGGCTGATCTTTGTCGATTGCAGCCCCTGCACGTTCAACACACTCAGGTGCTCTGCTTGCTGCAGGCCTTCCAGAGTGTGGATCACTTTCAGCAGGTTCTCGACCACCTTTGAAGCGTTTGTGCCACACTTCTATTTGTGCTGTACTCAATGCATCATCCCCGAAAGCTTCTGAATCATCCAAATAGTTTCTGCAGAGGGATGTTCAAGCTTAACACAAAACCTGATGCGGATTCATTGCTCTACTCGCTCAGTCATTTTGAACACGATGGCCACACAGCACACATGCTCCCTCAATGGCATCTACTGCTTCCACAGACTAGTACAGTGAAGTCATCACTGCTCACACATGCTCATTCCAGTCCACT
This sequence comes from Micronycteris hirsuta, assembly GCA_004026765.1. Classification (NCBI taxonomy): domain Eukaryota; kingdom Metazoa; phylum Chordata; class Mammalia; order Chiroptera; family Phyllostomidae; genus Micronycteris; species Micronycteris hirsuta. The sequence continues at coordinate 162,477 of PVJI01001797.1, read as the reverse complement.
CTCCTTGGCTGCCAGGTTACACTGATGTCACACAAACCGTTCTCGTTAGACTTGTATTAACAATGGCTGGATTTGTTCTGGACAGATATATATATATATATATATCGCACCTGGGTTATTTCCATATCTTGGCTATTCTAAATAATGTTGCAATAAACATGAGAGTATAGACATTTATGTGAAGTTCTGAAGAAATTGCCAGATTCTAAAAGTTGCATCTGGGTTTGCCATTGGTCAATGGCTTCAAGACAGGGTCAGCTGTCCGCATGCGATCTTCGACACTGTGACCCTCTCCACACTGGAGCATCCAGGGTGGGTGAACGGAGTCGTGAATTGGGTTTTCTGGAAGCTGATGATAAGGCAGAAAGCCCTTTCAGATTACGAGAAACATTTCTTACCTCTGTGGGTCTATTCCCCCCGGCAGGAAGCCCCCGCCTCTTGGCATCACACCCCTTTCTTGGCTGACAGTGGCTCCTCATGGTCGTTTCTCTGAGGACCAGAGTGCTTGCTGTCCGAGCTGTAGGTGGGGGTGACAGAGATGGGAGCCTGCCCTAACGCTGAGCCAAACATAGTTTCTGTCCTTTTTTTTTAAAGCGAGGTATTTGATAACATTATTTGCTTGTGATTTGCTTCTGACCTAAATTGGAATGTGCAAAAATAAAAAAAAGTAAAAAACTCTATCTACCAGGAATTGTGTGGCATTCTAGTTGACAGTGTGTTTACTATGACGATGCTCCCTGGTGGCCGGAGTCCCCCATGCAAGAAAGCTCTCCATAGAAACATACAAGAATGACAGAAAACTGTCACACTCTTCCCCAAGAGTAGACACTGGAAAGACCAGTCCATGGCTACGTACGAACTGCCCGAGGACTCAGGGCTCAATTTGGCCAAGAGTAGGAAGGGCAGTGACAGACTCCCTGTCCTTCCACAGTTCTAAGGTCTGTGAGTAGGTGAAGAGCTTATACTTAATGCATGCAAGGTCCGTCTCTTCGACAGGACCACAAGCTCCTTGAAATGGGATCGGGTGTCTTGGTATAATTCGCCGTCTCCCACTCAACACTCTGCACACAGAAGAATTTTTGTGAAATAAATAATAACGATACAGTTAAGATAGACTGTCCTTGCTACAAAAAACTACCCCAAGGTGGAGCAGGTGGGTAGTGGCAGGCACCCTCCCCGTTCTGGACAAAAGGATGCACTGTAGTGCCAAATGGACCAAAATAAACGTCAGCGACTGTGTGCTCAGGGGCGGGGAAGGCGAGGAGGGAGAGTGAGCGAGCCAGTGTGCTCTGCAGAACCCTCTAAGCAATCAAAGCCACAAATGCCTCTTCTTATAAACACACAGCGTGAGGCAGATGTTTACCCAGGACAATCCAGAGACAAAAAGCCCATAAAAGCCAGAGAGATTCATGCTCTGCAAACAAGGGATTTCCTGGGGGAAGGAGTGGCAGGTAACGGTTCTACAAATTCCTCCTCCTGATAACTACATCACAGACCAAGTCTGAAGAGACATTTTCCTCCTATCGAAACCTTATTTAAATACTGCCACCTATTTCAGGCAGAATCTCCGTTGTATTGGCTGGCTTAGGCTAGTTTCTCCAGCCTTTATGAAGCACGCAGCGAAGAAATAGGCAGCCTGTGAGCCTGTGGGAGCAGGGACACATTCCAGAGAGAACTGTCTTCCTGAAATGCCTCATTCGGGGTCAACGTTTCCCAATTCTGATCAGTGGCTTCCCACCAAGTCAAGTCTGGAGACGAAACAAGAGCCATGACTCTTTAAAAACAGCGTGAACTCTTGCTATTTGTACAGTGTGGATGCTTTCTAGATCACTCATCATTAAATTACCTAAAAAAATGAAAAAACCAACCCTCCCCACGTCATAACCATGTTTGCGATGAAGTTGCTGGGAATGGGCCTCCATTATCATTCTCTCTCCCTAGGCTCTTCTCAGGCAGAGCAAAGGGCTCGGGACTGGGAGTGCAAACTTTCAAACACAGGCCCCCAGTGGGCCCCAGTTTCCCGTGGAAATCGGATAAATTAGCTCCCCTTTCTGGGCCTTGACTTTCCCATCTATCGAGACTATTGGTCAAGTGACCCTGGACCCCCTGCCGGCTCTCAAATGCTGTCTGTGCTCTTGCTCCAGGAGTGGACATGGTCTGTGCCTGGCTTTTCATTTTTGTTTGACCAGAGAGAGAAAGAGAGAGAGAGAATGTGTTTTCAAGAGGCAGGTCAGAATTTGCTGTGGGGCCTTCAAAGTCTTCTGGTCCATTTCCCCCCCACCAGCCAGAGTCAGGCATTCCAGAGCCAAATGCGACTCCTCAAAACCAGCAAACTGGGTCCAGTTCATGCCTGGGGCTGGGGTGGGGCGGGGGGGTGGCGGCTGCTGGCCAGAACCGGAGTGCTTCTTTTCAGAGAGCTGAGGTCAGCTTCTAGCAGAAACTCTGTGTCCTGGCAGCCATTCTCATTCCCTCCACAGGCCCATGCTCCTTGTTCTCATGTATTCAACTCATGTATTTACTGAACAGCTATTAGGAGCTGAAGGACCAAGCAATGTGCTCCACCCTAGAAATAGAACAGAGACCAGCCTCAGGTCTGGCCTCCAGCGCCGTTAAGTTTACAACTTCACAGGAAAGCAAGACTCACACCCAGAGAATCACCCCCAATACAGGGTCACAACAGTGGGGTAAAAATGTGGAAGCCCAGGGAGACAACTCTAAGAAAATTCTGGGGAAAGCTGGAAGTATTTAGCTCCCACTTACTTCCTCTGAAGATGGGGGTGGAAATGGCTGCCGCCTTAGTGAGACACTGAGCATTTCCGCAGAGTCTGGTCAACTTTCCTTCCCACTCCCTGGGAGCCTTTCACTTTTACACCAGACCTGGAAGATTTAGAAGGCCCTTCTGTACGGTGGTAAAGATCTGGAGGAAGAAGCAGTGGTCTCCCTATTTCTGGTGACTTCCATTTGGTCCTCAGCCAGAAGTGGTGTGTGTTTGGGGTGGGAGGACTGGGAGAGAGAGGCAGCTTCTGGGGGCGGAGCACAGGGTGTAAGCAGGGCGTGGCCATTGAATTTGGAGTGGGTGGATAGCAGGCGGGATGGTCTAAGGGGCTCTGGGCTCTGCTTGGGGCCATCCCTGGGCAGGGCTGGCTTGCCTGCAGGGGTTGAGCAGGAAATGGCCTCAGGGCACAGCCCGATTTATTCACTGCCTGGGCTGGGTTGCAGCAGCCGGTCCTTTGCTCAAGCTTGGTAAATCCTCCTGTTCTGTAGTCATTTTTATTAGCAATTGCTTTTTTTCCCCTTTGAAAATGTGGTTCGACGAAAATGAAATTTCAGATGTGTGTGTCTCAGCATTGATTTTTCTATTTGTGATAACACACCCCGCATATCTCCTTTGATATCAAGAGGATAAAATGTCCCTAACATCGTGCTCTCCATTCTGGGGTAATGGATAAAGCCTGTTTATGAGATGTCATTTATTCCACAATAGACAGTAAATAAAAGCCATTTCAAGCTTGGGTTAAATCAAAGCTTGTTCAGGATTTCAGCAGATTTGCAAATCACCTCGGGGACCTTCATCCATTGCACTTGCTGCTTCTCTCCTTTCTATTGACTCCCCCCCTGCCTCTGCCCAGCCTCCCCCTCTCCCCAGCCACCCCGAGCTCCTGACTGATTTGGAAAGACAATTGGCCTGGCTAAGGACCTAGCATGGCATTAAAAGTTCCTTCCCTCCACTTGGGGAATAAAAGCTTTGAAAGGCAGGAAGAAATTGAGGTTACACCAACAAAAGCCAGAGCAGCAAAGGGAAGGAAAAAAAGTTCGCAGCAAAATAAGATGCAAACCTGAAATGGGGTAAGAATATGAAAGGCTCCTGGGCTCCTTTAGTCATGTGCAAATTGTGTTTCTTTTATCCTGCAGGGACCCTGGGAGCTGGAGGAAGGGGGAGATGAGGGGGGCGAGGTGCACCATCTGGAGCGTCCCTGCTCTAACCCAGGCCTTAGCCCCACAACCCACCCTATCTATCCCACCCCCCCAACCCCCAACCCCCATCCCTATGTATCCTGGTATTTTTCAGCCTTCCAGATCCCACTGGTGTCCTGACGCCTCCAGGAAGCCTTCCGGCCTGTCTCCCCTTCCTGACCTCTCACAGCACATTATTTAGTGTCTTTAACAAACTTGGTCTAACCTCACTCCTGCGTGTTTTAGAACTGGAGTTTGGGGTCCACGATGGAAATGTATATCCCTTTGATGTTTAAGACAGATTTTTGAAGTCGAGAGAGTCAGTCCTGGGTCTCTAGTCCAATTTTCTGTCCACTGCAGAAATCCCCAATGACACTGAGCCCCTGACTTCATGCCACCCACCTGTTGGGGCAGGGACTTCAGAGCCTCATCCTTTTGATGGGAGACTAGGCCTGGGGGCGTTTTCATCTATGAAGACAAAGTCTTTATCCTGTGACTCTCACCTTCTTTTGCTCCTAGGCCTGCCTTTCAGAAAGACGGTGACTCTGTCTAATGCTGCTTCCCCATGGAAGTGCTTCTACAGTGAACTAGGGCCACGCCTAGTCTGGCTCCCCCATGCTCCAGCCAGAGGGCTTAATTGATTTAAGTTTATTGCTGACTATCAGACTCATTACCCCAACATTCAGTTGGCTAGTTTAGATTTAACAATCATGCCAAAATGTCTTAAGATATTTGGTTCGCCATCTCCATTAAATATTTAAGGAGCAAAAAACAGCTTTGTAGACAATACTATTCTGGTTCTGTGATAGATTGCAGTGTTGTTTACAATATTGGGTGCCCTGACTTCCTTGGAAAGATGCTATATCCCTGTCCGGTGGACCATGTGGCCTGTTCTGGCCAATGAAATGTGAGTGGAAGTGGCCTGAAGCCAATGAGCAGCAGGCTTTCCATGGACTTCTAATGTGAGTGAGCAAGAAGTCTTTGTTATTAGAAAGACACTCAGATCATTGTGATTAAACTAAACTGATGAAGTCAATTCCTCCAGAAAATTTAAAGAAATTGTGGGCATTTTATGAGCCCTTAAGTGGTTTACAGCCTAGTGGAGGAGACTATCATCTCTGCCCAGTGCCAAATAAGTGGTAAAAAGAAAAAGCTATAGGCACTCCAAGGAGGGAGAAGGGAGAATGAGCTGAGGGTTTCAGGGAAAGCTTTCGGGAAGAATGGGATTTTACTCCCATCTGGTCAGTGGCTTGGGGATTTACTCACACTGGACGAGACACAGAAATGTCATCTACCTGTTGGAGGGCCAGCCTGCTGTGAACTCAGTCCTCACATGGAGGAATTAGGAACTCGGAGCATACCTCTTCGAGGGCAATTACATGGGAGCTTGTTCTCTCCCGCCAGCATCATGGCAAGCCCCGGATGGCTTCCATACAGATGACTTGCTAATGGTGACATTGATGATGTGAGTGGTAAAGATATTTCAGAATGGATATGCCCTTTTTGGTATCTCTTCAATCAAACAGTGAGTGTGACCATCTCCGGGTCAATATAAAACTAGTGTGGATGGGGGGCTGTCCCCCAGAGGTGGCTAGCAGAGCCCTCCACAGCTCCAGCCTCTGCTACGCCTTCCCTTCCCCCACCCCCCCACCCCGCCTGCCCCAGCATGACCAATCTCAACAGTCTCTCGAAGGAGTGCTTTTATCCCCATTTCACAGATCTGCTCACCAGAAGAGGTTAAATATCTCTCAGAAAGGTTAGTCTCGGAAAGGTTAAGTATCTCACTCTAGGTCACACAGTCAGGAAGTGGCCGCGCCAGGACTGGAATAGTGTTCTGTGTGGAGGTAGGCTTTGCCTTCACCACCTTCTGCTGCCTGGAACAGTGCAGGCTCTGCGCCGCTGCCCGCGGAGCGAGGGGGGAGGGCATCGCTGGGGAGCCATCCACTGGGCAGGCCTGCAGCATGCCCATGAAGCTGACTCTCCAATAGGCTGCAGGATGGGGCAGTAGTTAAGGATTTCTATAGGAATTATGCAGTAAAAAAGGAGTAAGAGTAGGAGAGAGCAGGAAAGAAAGAAGGAGATGGAGACAGGAAGGCAAGGGGTTAGGCCAGGCAGGACAGGCAGCTCCTAGCACCCCGGGTCTCTTGGAAACTAGCCCTGTGCCTCTAATATCTTGCAGGTGGTGCCTGAGTGCGCGCTGTTACAGTTAAAGTATGTCAGCGGTTTCATTAGAACCCAGGTTTTGATTTATAACCCTTCCTGCAAAAATGTGCTCCTGGCTGAAAGCTGGCATTGAGGTCTTGGGCCCGGAGAGCCATTTCTATAGAAGACTTACAAAGGCATGGTCCAGGGGGTCGGGGTGGAGGGGGGGTAGGTCCTTCTCTAGAGTCTGGCTTTCCAGCCTAAAAAAAAAAGAGAAGGCGGCTTAGGGGACTTGTTCAGAATCTGAAGAATCAGCTTAGGTTCCAGAAGGAGTGCTCCAAAGGCCAATTCCTTTATCACAGGCACATCAGGCACATGTAGATTTGGGGGAAAAGTGTGCAAAAACTGTTCACAGACACAGTGCTTTGAAGTAGCTCCATTTTGCAAATACCATTATGAATAATAATGAATAATCATGATAAAGATAATGGGTAGGATGCTAATATTCCCTCCCGTGGTGAGGCTTTACTCTTCACAGAGCTCCCAAGGCCATGGTCTCACTGAACTGTCATCCCCGTTTGTGAATGACAAAACCGAGACCCCACAGGCTGAATGCCGGGCTGAGAGGCGCCACCCTCAGCCCAGTGGTCCTGCCCCACCAGCATGCCACCCGAACCAGGACTTTGAGGGACAAAGACACAAAATTCGTCTGCCTGCCAGCCATTCCCTTTGATTTTTTCAGTTTTATTTGAGAAGAATATGCATCATTGGAAATGAGCACCATTTTAAGCCACGTGAGGCTTGAGAACAAGAAATGTGAAAATAAAAGTACTATTTAATACATTGTCGTCATCGTCATCATCATCATCATCATCATCATCATTTTGAACAGTCTATTTGGAACTGCCGAAAACCCTAACAATGGATTAATATTTTTAGAGCATCAGAAAGTATGCTTTTTTCCAAATATCAATTCCCCTTTCCCAAATGGCTGAATAATCATAATCATTATCAACATCATCATCCCTTCATTAATTTATTGCTGTGTACATCACTTCCCATGAATTAGCACATTTGCTGCTCAAACACCCCCATTTAACAGACAAAGAGATGGAGGCTCGAGAGTGTGTAACAAAGTGAACCTCAAACTCCGAATGAGGTTCAGCACGCCCACCACTACACCACCCAGCTTCCCCAGCAAATGCTCTGCTGCGTGAATGCTTTGAAGCCCCGAACTGCGCTGGATCAGACATGATGATCTAGTTCCCCATCAGGAATAGAGCAAATGCAGCAAAGCCAGTCACTGTCAGGACAGACACAGATCCCTCCCAGTCTCACTAGCACGTTCACTGTGCGTTCACTGTGCGTGGAGTCACAGGCCCTCCTGCTGGAGGCCTGTCCCATAAAGACCTGCCCCAGGGGCTGGGGGCCGGGCGAGCTCCATCCCTCCCACTGAGCAAGATTCTGGGTTGTCACTGAGCTGTTATTTATGAGTCCCCCTTGCCCAATGAGTGGCCTCCAAGGGGCCCAGCCTGGGCCTGCTGTCTGGCCACACTTGTCACACGTCATTAGATGTTTGGTTGCCGCTGACCTCTCTGCCATCTGGCTGAGTGGCCTCAGGGTGAGGGGAGGCAGGCAGTTCCTTGCGCAGCCTCTACCTCCCCCCTCCCCACCCCCGGCTCTGCAGTGCCCAGGGAATGGAAGGGTAGCTGAGCTGCTGTGATAAGCCACTGAGGGGATGACAGAGAACTGTGAAGTAATGTCTTAGAGACAGGGGACCTCCCTTGGCACTATTGCCATTAGGGGCCAGATCATTTTCTGCTGTGGGGGCTGTCCCATTATACGATGTTTAGCAGCGTCCCTGGCCTCTGCCATCTAGATGCCAGTGGTACTCTGTCCAACAAAAAATGACTCCAGACAATACTGAATTGTCTCTGGATGTGTGTGTGGTGGGGAGAGGGGGCAGGAAACAAAGTCACCCCCTTTGAGAGTGGCTGGCTAGCTCTGATCCTGAGATACACTGGGTAGTGGGGAGCTTAAGTTGTGACTACAGCTGACCCACGGGCCTCCCAAATGATAACCATTTACTGACGGCACACGTAGGTGTCAGGCCTTTTGTGAACAACGTTTTGCTTAGTCCTCAAGACAATCCATTGTGTGGTTAGAATTCCTGACCCTGCTTTGCAGATGAGGAAACTGCCTTCAGAGAGGGCAAGTGATTTGCTCCGGGCCACTCAGCTGGGAGGTGTCGGAACTGGGTTTGAAATCAGTTTGTCTGATGTCCAGCCCGGGGTCTTGCTGCAGCTCTGTGGCCTGTTTCTGTGTGAGGGCTGGGCAAGCCCAGCATGCTGGCCCCTGAGTGTTTCAGAATTACACACTTGTGCTATGTTGTATACAACTCCGCCCCCCCCAACTCATTTAGTTAAACCACAGCATTGTGAATTGGAGGAGAAGTATGAGTGTGTGTGGATGGGGTTCGTGAGAGTGGGGGATGGTGGCCAAGGTCCAGAGAGGTGACCCACCTGCCTAAGGCTCCAAGGAGAGCTTCTGGGACCTGCAGTAGTTGTCTGTTACCAGAATGCTGAGCCTAGGGGGACAGCCGCAGGCTTTGCTGGAAAGCAGAATCCAGGAAGTTTCAGGCCCTGGCAACTGCTATCACCTCCAGCTCTCAGCACAGCTCTCCTGTCAGACAGAAACCTGTGGGAGCCCATAGCACGCTGACCCTGGGGTGGGGCGGGGGCAGGAATAGGAGGTGGTCGCTCAGGGCTGAAACCCCATCAGCAGGAGCAGGCCACATAAAAGGGAGCCAGGGCTGCCAATTTCCATTTTCATTGGAATGGATGGTGCTTAGTAATCCAGAAGCGTTATTTAAGGGCTGACCTCCGACCTGGCCTGTCACTCCAGTGGCAGGCACCTGATAGCCACTGGAAATCAATAGCTGGCATGAAGGTCACTTCCTAGAAAAACTGGGGCTATCAAGATGTCAGTTCCAATGAAAGATTATAACCAACCAGCAGAGAAGTTTATCTGTGGCTGAGAGCTCATCTGAGCAAGGATTCTCGGGGGCCATGTGTGTGTGAGTGCGTGTATGTGCGTGGATGCATAAACGTGTGTATTTATGAAACACAGCATGCGGCGTGTGAAAGAATGTGTGTATATGTGCTTTTGTGTGTCTCTAGGAATGGGCATGCTGATGTATATGGCGTGTGTTTGTGTGTGCAGGTGTGTTTAAGTACATGTGACCATGTGTTGTCAGGGAGCTGTGTAGATATGCCTTTGCGTACTATGTATTTTCATGTTTGTTCATGTACATGTGTAAATGGCACGTGGCTATGTTAACCACATGCATGCATGCATATGCATGCAGAATGCATGGTTGTGTGTGTGTGAATGCCCGTGTGTTTGGTATATGGGAGTAAAGGTGAGTTTGATTACATGTACCTATCTTACCACGGCCTGCAAAGCCTGAAATAATCTGGTCCCGTCTACTCTCCCATCCCGTCTACTCTCCCATCCCGTCTCCAGTCTGTCCTCTCTCTTCCCTACTCCACGCTGGACCCTCACAGGCCTCTTTGCCTGTCCCCGTGGCTGCCAACCACTTTCCTCCCCAGTGGGCTGGCACATGCTGTTCCCTCTGAGGACAGCGTCTTCGTCTCGCTCCCCCCATAGTTGGCTCTTTTCCACCATTGCATTCTCAATTTAAACACCAGATCCTTAGAGCTACCGCCTTGGCCACCGCACAGGCGTGCCCACCTGTGTTTCCTCCATGGCAATTACGACAGTAAGTGAGAGTCTTGGTTCTTTGTTCAGTTCATCGACTGCTGCTTACCCCCTCCCAGGCCCCCTCTCCAGCTCTGAGTGGCTGAGCCCATGCCGAGGTCTCCAGGGTGTTCAGCCAGTGTCTCTCTTCAGAGAAGAATTCCATCTGCTAAGGAATTCCACACTAGCCTGTGACCTTCACCTCCTGGGCCTCAGTTTCCCCAGCTGTAAAGTGGCAATGCCCTTTCAATCTACTCTGCAAGATAAGATAAAATAATTATGGTAAAAACCTTTCGAGAAGTCAGGAGTATGTATTTTTGTTTGATTAAGGGCACTCATGACTCAGAAAGAGATTGACGGCGTAAGGACAGCAGAGATAAGTCAAGGAATTCTAAATCAATGTTCCAGAATGGTTTTCTGCAAGTCATTAATCCATTTTGGATACACTCCCAAATCTAGAGGTTTCCCCAAGCCTCCATCAGCCAGGGCTTCCATTTCTTGCCTGGATGCCTGTTTTCTAGAAGGTCCTAGTCTCTTTCTTTCATGAATGAGTCCATTGGGGAAGGGTGAAGAGTCTATACAGATGTATTTCCCCTTAAAGAAAAAAACAACATATAAAGAATGAGTCAGTGCTACCCAAAGAGGATGGTTTGTTCTACATGGTTGCCATGGAAACCTGAAGTGGTACCAGGGCTGCTTGAGCTCTACAATTGTTATGCAGCCCTGGACTTTGATTTGGGAGCTCGATTATTGTTTCCACCCACCACTGCTGAGCTGTGGGACCTGAAGCCATCACTGGGCTTCAAATTCTTGATATGTAACATTAAGAAATTAAAATATGATAGGGGACCCCTGGTCCCTTCCTACTTTGCATATATAAAATTCTAAGTCACAGCTCTTTCTGGGCCTCAGTTTTTCCATCTGTTAAGTGGGATTTGTCTCCTATGACTGGTTGATGGAACGGGGTAGGAAATGAGAGCCCAGATTAGCTGTCAGCTCCATGACTTCCAGCTCTCAGAATGTTATCTCTTTATTCTTAAGACAGAACCTGATGAAATCAATTCTAACAGGTGTACATTTCATTCTTTGGTTTATTCATTCAACAAACCTGCAGTCAGCAACTACAGGGCCAGGCATGATGGAAGGAGATCATAATTTGAAGGGGGCAAAAACAGTCTCTGCTTTCAAAAACCTTGCAGTCTCCTGCAGGAGACAGACCAGGAGAGAGCTGATTTCAGAGCAGAGATGAACCAACTCCAACCAAGGTCAGTGCTGAGTGAGTGACAGCATCTTCTATGCCTCCTGCAGCGTCATCTCTCAACATAGGATGATGAGGTGACCAGCCCTCCTGCTCCCTGTGTCTGAAATTATGTTTAAGGGCCTTGTGAAGACCCTTACCTTTGAGATGAGCCTAATACTGGTGCTGATATGTGGGATCACTGAGTTAATGCCAGAGACACCTGCAAATTTCCCTTGAGAGGACTCTGGGGTCCAGAGAGGGGGAAACACCTGCCCAGAGTCACTGGCTCAGAGCACCCAGCCCATGAGCGAGAGCTGGTCTGATCCACACTAGATTTTGAGGCTGGATTCCAAACCAATTCCCCATTCTTAGTTCCCTCGGGTGGGAAGCCAGCACTCTTGGTTCTCGCTATGACCTGAAATCATGGGCAGAAGCCCACTCGCAGTCATAAAGAGAGGTTAGGAAAAGTGTCTGTGTTCCAAGTCATAATCCTCTCTCACCCGCGGTCAGGCCTCAGGACAACCCAGCGTGGCCTGCCCTTCTCACCTGATCATCCCCTAGTCCAAAATTGTCCCTTCTCTCATCCACCCCTCCCCCACCCGCCATTAACCCAAATCCCCTTCTCAGGCGCCTGGGTGCTGGACAGCTCTCGGGGAGGTGATCTTTCTCATTAATTCCAGTAAAATATGTACGAGTGACAGTCATCTCCCTCGTGCTTGTGCTGCCAACAAACACGTCCAAAGGCACAAAATACACCTGATTCCTTCCGATTGTTTGACGATTTTAGTTTTAGAAGTTTTGCTCAAATCTGGGTTTAGTCGCTTAGGAGCTTTGACCTTATTAAAGTTATTTAACCTCTCTGAGCCTCTGTTACCTCGTTGGGAAAATAAAGATCATAATTAGACCCCAAAATATCAGGTGAGAATTAACTGGTTCCCCAGCAAGGTCTCTGGCTGACTACAGGTGCTTTCAGTGGTCCTTCCTTTCGAAAGATGGGACTTGCCACCCACAGAGATTCCGGAACTTGCTCAAGAGCATTGCCTGGTGGGAGCTTCTTGCCATTCCCCTCTGCTGGGGGCTGTGAGGGCCAGGCCTTCTGAGGAAGGAGCCAGACCATCCGTCAGCCGTCCTGCAGGCAGGCTCAGATCACTGCGCTCCCGCGGCGAGGGCGGTGAGGGCCCGTACCCTCTGCTGGGCCCCACCCCGAGGGGGCTGGTGGGGGAGAGCTGACTCACTGACTCGGCCTTGGAGAGGAACCACCTCCTCGTAAGCCAAGGAAGGAGTACTGACTGCCTGGCATCTGCCTCCAGGATCTCTTTTCTCTGTCGTGTCTTCAGAGGGCGGGCCTTTGAAAGCCACGCTGCTGGGAATGTTGTTCTAAAGCAAAAACCCCTTTTGTCAATGCCAAGTTTACCCTTGCTTTTATCTACTAGGTCTGCTGAAAATGGGGCCCACTGGTTTTCTTACAGAAACCTGGGCTGAGGACACACAGCAGGAAAACAAATTTTTTCTTCATTATACAAGTAAAACACGTTTGTTGCAAATGCGGTATACAGTCTGAATATTTCCTTCTACCATTTTTCCATGGCCATTCTTGCAGGTGCAATCTTTGTTTGCTTCTTTTTTTCCCACATGCATAAACATTTTCCATATTATTATAATCTATTTATACATTTTCTTCATCCATTTCTGTCCCCCCCAACATTTCACTATGAAAAATTTCAGACATACAGCAAAGATGAACACAATTTACAGGCAACACCGTGTGTCCCCACATAGACTCGGCCATTATCATCTCTCTATTTCTATCAAGGGCCCTTTGTTATAGGTGGGGATTCAGGGACGGATAAAATAGAGCCCAGGCCCTCAGCAATCAGATTATCAAGTGAGGAGGCAGACCAGCAGCCCCAGGTACCCTTTGTTAAGGTGGAACAATGCACAGAGTGAGTGGGGCCTGGGAGAAGAGCCATCTCGGTGAGGTTACCTTTTTGCTGGCAAGTGCGTTTTCTCTTCCCCTATTAAAATGATACTTAGAAGAGTGTCTCTAGGATACATGGCCTTGAGTCTGCACTGTTTCTTTAAGCTAGAGTCCCAAAATTGCATCAAAGGGAATAAACTCCTCAGAAACCATGATCTCTACTTTTTGCCATGGTGTTTTCCAAAAATGATCGGGACAAAGTGTTGTGTTTTATCTGAAGGGTGAGGCTTCCAAAACCAGGGGCCTGTGCTGGAGCCATGTCAGTTCTCCTGTCTGTCACTTAGGTGATGCTGAACAATGACTATCAAGGTTGAAAGACTTTTGGAAGGAAAGGGTTTATTGAGCCACATGCTGGCCAGAAAAAGGACCAGGTCCTAGCGTTTTCTATTCCTCTCCTTCTCCTTCTCTTGGTGGCAGTTCACTGAATTGACTTCACAATCCACACTGTGACGGAGAACACGGGTGCAGCCAGGAAAGAATCGAGTGCTCCGTGAGGCGTTGCAGATTGTGTGTGCTACACAGAGCTCGGGGAAGTGAGAGAGCACAGAGGCTGGGACAACTCGGGAGAGCTTCCTGCCCGGGAAGCAGACAGAGCTAGACCTAGAAGCATGGCTGTTTTGTTCGGTTTAACAAACTTTTATAGATCTGCTACATGCAAGGCTCTGCACTTGGCCCTAGGGTGCTATCAGGAAAGGGAGGAAACAGACGTCCAAACTTGGGTCGCGTGAGTAAAGGCTCTGTGGCATCTGGGGGGCTGATGGGGACATTCATCGTGCGGAAGGGGGTCAGTAAGGCTACCTCCAACTAATAATCCCGCCTGTTGTTTGCTCAGACCCACAGATTTTAGATACATGCACGTAATAACGCACTGTATTTGCCACTCACAGCAACGGGGTGAGGCATACGAGGTTTACTGTTACCTATACTGCATCAGTACACCAAGTGTGGCCTAGGGACCTGCCAACTCGGCCAAAGGCACACCACTGATCAGCAACTGAGCCAGGCCTGCAGGTTACACCTTCGAGCTTGAAGGTCCACATTCTTTCTAAACTTGAGATCCAGACTGCCTGGATCTCAGTCCCACCTCCCCCACAGCAAGTTGTTGAACTTTCCCAGGCCTCCATTTGCAAAAAGAAGGGATAATAATAGTACCTGTCACATAAAGTCCCTGGGAGGTTTCCTGAGCAAAATATGTAAACCACTTAGAATAGTGCCTGGCATGTAGAGAGTGCTATTTAAATGTGAACTCTTGTTGAACAATGATTTATTGAGGGCCAAATGCAGACAGGTCAGGGTGGGGTTGGGTAAGAGAAACGCTGAACACAAAATTACACAAATAATTTAATTGTAATTGTGGTGAGTAACAAAGAGGAGAAGGGTGCTACGCAATAGAGTAACAACGGGCCCTAATGTAAAGTCGAAGGTCGGAGAAGGCTTCCTGAAGGAAGCGGCGTTTGAGCTGACTTCCGAAGTAATGAGTGAGACTGAGCCAGCCCCCAAAGGAGGGCAGGAGCTTTCTGGGCAGAGGGCCTGGCATGCCCAGGAGCCTGTTTCAGGAGATTGGCAGCAGTGAGCGAACCGCTGACCTCCCTCCTGCGAGAGCAGCCAAGTCAAAATGCCAGAAAAGCTCATCTTCTGACCCTCACGTCCCTAGTGCTGGAGCTCAGGCAGTGTTTGCTGAATCCATCGCCTTCCAGACACGGCTCCAGAGTCTCCGCAGCTCACAGACAGCAGCGGGACGCCCGGCCCCGGGGAATGTTGTGAACAGAGGAGTGGCTTCCTCTGGTAAGATGCCTCTCGAGGTCTGTTAGCAGAGCAGTCGAGTCTGGAGACATGCCACCAGCACAGTGGTCCCCCGTCTGCAGCTCCCTGGGGGGCAGGGGCGACCATGCTACCTGGTTTGCGTTGGACAGCACCGGTTTACTCCTGTAGCCCCAGCATGATTATTCCACGTGCCTCCTTCCACTTGCAAAAGTGTCCCAGTTTGGGTGATAAATTATACGCATGTCTTAATTCTGGGGCACATAGAAATATCCCAATAGCATGACTGATGTATCCAAAGGTGCCACTTTATAAACTGATATTTTAATATTTAAAGAACTCCCAGTTTCTTGGGTTTTCAACCTCTTGGTCACTGCTGTAAGGTTCCCTCTCTTTCCAGAGTTATTGCTGTCTCTTTAAGGGCAATTCATGCTTATTTCCACCATGGGATTCCTCAGCCTACAGGTCCCCTGGGCAGCGTCCCTTCTGGCAGCAAGACAGAGTGTTAAGAGGGCAGAAGGGCACCATGGTGACCCGAGTGACCGTTAGCCCTGGCTCCATCATACCTGGGTCATTGACCTCAGGCACATCACTTCAAATACACAAACTTGAAACTTCCTTTTGTTGAATGGGGATAATAAAGACCTCTTCCTGTTCCCCTATCTTATGAGGGTGAGGTGGTGCATACAAGGAAAAAACTCTGGATGTCCCAGACTGGGGCCCCCAGCTATGGTTTGGAGATACTGATGATGGGAGAGGCAGTGTATGATCAGGCTAATAACGTTACAAAAACCCAGGCCTGCCCCCTCAGCTGTACACGGAGCAGGAGTCTGCATCTTCCTGCCACCCTGATGGTGACAGCCACATCGAGGATTCAGCGAACTGTCAGCAAATAAGGAGGAAGATAAACCCCTGTGTGCAGATGGGAAGGGGGCCGTGTGGGCAGAGGCCAAAGAACACGACTTCAGCCGCTGCAGAAGGCAGCAAGGAGCAGAATCCTGGTTGCCTCTGACAGTGTTTTTTTCCTTTTTGGAAGCTAGAGATCCCGTGCCAGGCCCTTGAAGCAGCCGCGACTTTCCGTGCAATAAAGCAGCAGTGAGAAAGGCTCAGAGTAATTAAGTGGCTGACGCACAGAAGAAACCGTTACAAAGAATTGACTAAATTGCCCATTCATTAGCAGCTCGGCATGGAAGGAGAATTACAAATAGACAGCGGAGCCCGCAGTAATTCAATCTAACCTTGTACTTACAGAAAACAATGAGATAATGAACAGAAAAATTACCAGGCACATATTGTATTTTGTTAAAGGGGTGGGAGGGGGCCGGAGGAGGGGGAGTGGGGGAGCGCAGGGACGGACTGGCACATGCAATGCTAATGGCCTCGCTCAAGCTGAGCAAACGTTTCTCCAACACAATCATAGTTCTCAGTCTAAGGGCCTCTGGGGAGCTGAGATGAGGCAAGATCGCGAACAAAAAAATGTAATTTATAAGGCGTCTGTGGACTGGAATTTATCATCGGATCCGCTCGCCGCCGCTCAATTGATATGTAGTTGATTTCAAACAACACCCCCCGGGCGCCCAGAGGGAACATTTTTTAGATTTTACGCTTGGATATATCTGTTTAACTCGCCATTTACCAAAACAACAGCTGATGACAGCACAAACCAGTCACTCTGGAGAAAATGCGCACGCTCTTATACACACGCGCACACACGCACACACACAGAGGCATCCGAGAGCAGAGGCATCCAAGAGCAGCGGCAGCCATAATAACAGCAGACAGACCCGCTCCGCCTGAAGAAGACCGCTGCGCATCTAGAAAGGGAGAGGGGAGAAAAGAAAAGAAAACCCTCCAAAAGGTTTAGCTTTTCTCTGTGGCTTCGCAGGACTAAGTGCTTATAGTTGGTGTGTATCGCTCACAGGTTGGTTTTCACACCTAACACCTCCACCTTTCTCAGTTGAGCAGCTCAGAAAGGCTCTGTGCTGTTCTAATTCACCTCTCCCAGGGTCTCAGGCCCTTCCAGTCCCTGTCTGGAACCAGATCTAGCCTTACCTGGGATCCACAAGACCCCAGACCTCTAGGTGGGAAAGAGGGGGTTTCCACAGCAGGGTGTGGGGAGGGGACTGAAGTGCCAATGGTCTCTTCCCTTGGCTGCGGGTGCCTCCAGCTGCAGTGTTGGCAAAGGGCAGTTTTAGAAGAATGTGGATAAATTACCCATCACTCCAAGCAATGAGAGTTCATAGGCTGGGTCAACAAGATATCCGGTTTTGAGGACACCCATGTACCTCTCCATTGGTACCCAGGCTGGGCACAGAAGGAGGAGCATCAAGTACATTTCTGGTGTTAAAGAAAAATAATTCACCGGGCACTTGTCAGCAATAGCAAGATAGACTATTGCAATAAGGGAGAGAGAATAAACTCAACTGCTGAATGACGGGGCCAGCTGAGATTCGACAGCCAGGACGGGGCAGGGCGAGGAGGAAACAACTCGAGAGGAACTCAGCTCTCAAAGGTGGAGGAAGAGGAGCTTCATCAGGTATCAAGAGTGGGCCATTCTAGACTCCCTGGTTTAACAGGTTTCTTAGCTAAAATGGGGCTCTGAGAGTCAAGAACAAGGCCAAGTGAAGGCGAGAACTCCGAGGAGCCTGGCTGGAATTTGGTCAAGGGAATGCTTGTCACTGGGCCAAGGGAAGCCTGTGGGTGAGAAGTCAGCCACAGACAGGGGACTTTGCCTTTCTTTAGAGTGCCTGCTGCCCCTTAATCAAAGCACCCACCTTGCTGCTTTGGGACAGAAGAGGGACATAGGGGACAGTTCCCTCCTGCAGAATCTGGAATCATAAAAGTGAGAACTCATTCCTTGATGATACAGCTTCATCAAAACAAACAGATGCCTCACAGCACCAGCTACCAGAAGCTGCTTGCAACAATGAACTATGAGGACAGCCTAGCAGCTTGTCACCAGCCAGAGCTGTAGGGGCTAGTAACCATGACTAACCAGCCAGTAGGGAGCAGTCCAGCCCAATGCAAAGGGCAATGAAATGGACATCCCCCAAATTACCGATTTTATCCCCGTTTGGCCACTGATTCTCTGTCAGGCCCTCAGTATGTCATCACCTGCAGTCTCTGGGCTCTCTTCTGTGCATGTATGAAACACCCCTAACATGGCCTGCCTTTCGTCCACCTCACAGGGGTGCCATGAGACATCTGGGATGCAATCAAGCTACAAGAGATCTATATAAATGCAAAGCACATCAAAGAATTAGACCTGTCGCTCTAGTCCAGTAGCTCTCAAAGTGTAGATGGGGACCAGCCGCAGCAGCACCACCCAGGAAATTAGAAATGCAAATTATTGAGCCCCACCCCAGATTCATGGAATCAGAGACTCGGGACAGCCCCCAGCTCAGGTCTGAGTGCCACTGACCTGACCTAGCGAATACAGACTCTGTAACCTGCTGAGAGTACAAAGGGCAGCTGAGAAAAATAATCTGGCGAACTGATAAATCAAAAAACTACTCCAAAGGTTGTAACTCATACTATTAATCAAATAGTAATGTTCGCATTTTAATAGCATTGCATACTTTTCAAGGCAGTCCCAAACACCTAATTTCATCTGGTTCTTTAATTCTACGAGGTCGGCAGAGCACAGAAGGTTGTTCCAAGAAGCACAACAACCCAACAAAAGTTAGTCAGTAACAACTCCCCATCCCTAAGGCTGCTGATGGGAAAAACGGGTTCAGGAGCCTTAGGGAGTCAGTGACCAGACGCAAAGGAATCACTTGAGATCTACCAAGGAAGATACAGGGGCCCATCCTGGCTAAGGTATTTTCTTAACCTTTCAATAAGGCTCACGGCCTCTGTTTGCCAGCCCTCACAGTGGGCACACACTCACACACTCCATATAACACACCCTGGGCAAGCAAGTGGCTGGCAATACTGGGATTATCCAAGAGTGACGGTTCCCTAAGATCACTCTGCCCACAAAAAGCCCAAATCAGCCTGGTTCTGACAAAAAAAAGCATACACAGAATTAATTGGATTGTATCTTTAATGAAGCTCTCAGCCCATGCAAGGATTAATGAGTTACCCTTGATACAGAGTTTAAGATTCCTTTTTATGGAGGGAAGATAAATGATCTCGCTCTGGCCCCTCACTGGGTGGCTTCCTTGAACTTCTTCCATCTCCCACCGCAGGCCTACTCAGGCTGCAGAGGCCAGCAGAGGACAAAGAAAGATTCTGGGCCCACCCTGCACGGCCGGAGCCCCTGACGGGTTTCGTCAGCTCGCACACACTCCCACATCACAGAAGGAGAACGCTGCGGCGACTGTAGGTACCAGCCAGCATCACTTTCCAAAGTGAAGGAGCCTACAGAATGTCCACGCCACAGACGAAGGGGACCACCATCCAAACCACCTGACTGCCGCCATCACTTGCCACCTGCACAACAGCCGTCACCACCAATGCCAACAACACAGTCACTCCCACCACCAACCATCGTCACCATCAGAACACCGCAATCTCACCGGTCCCAGGGCTGGATCTGCATTAGAGTCCGGTCGACTGTTAGCTCTGTGACCTTCTGAAATGTATTCATACCATTGAATCTCGGTGTTTCCATAATCCTAACTCCTAGAGCTGTGAGGACTAGAATCCACAACAGCACAGGGAAGCCACCACCGGTCCGGGAGCTACTATGACGAGGGTGCATTTGTCAAGAGAAGACTAAATTAATTGCTCAATAGTTCATCATTTCAGAGGGCACGGGGGAGGCAAGTTCTCACCCTGGAGTTCTGGAGTGCTTTGCCACTTGAAAAAAGAATGTGAAGTCCGTGCGCACTGGGGTCTGGGTTTCGGCCTGCCCTGGCCTGCCAGACTGGGGCAGCTATTTTGTTTTCTCTCTCAGTTCTGCTGCCACTAGCCCTGGAGACACACTGGTAGGAAAACTGTGAATCTGCTGTAGGCGAGCCCTCTATTCTTCTTGCATCACTTGTTGTGACAAATATTTACAATATGACAGCCAGGTCTACCCTGCCAAATTCCTGTGGCCCAGGGCAGTTTGAATAGAGAAATGCCTGAAGTTAGCGTCCGTCCAGCTTCCTCTAACTCTTGCACCATCTTGGGAACTTGCTAATTGATACTGACCAGATCGGTCAATCACTTCCGCTGGGCGGCATTCTGCCTGCGTTCCCCGCCCCTCCCTCCCTCTCTTGTCCCTCCCTTCCTTTCCTTCTTTCCCTCCTCCCTTTCTCCCGTCCCTTCTTTCCTTCCTCCCTCCCCTCCTCTTTCCCTCCCTCCCTTCCACTCATTCTTTGTTGTTAGTCCACAGTCCACTGCTGTGTCCACAAAGGCCCGGAAGATAAGGGTGCCCTCCTGTCCACATGCCCCGTCTCGCTCTGAGGCCTGCATGGTGGCACTTCTGCCCCTCTGCCCACCCTCTGTCCCCTGGGAGGGCACAGTTCCTGGCAGATGATCCGCTGTGACCTGCCGGAGGCGCCACTCAGCACGCACACCCGACACCATCTCCTCTCCCTCCCGGCGTGCCAGGCTCCTCTGACAGGGAAGGGTAAAGACCCTCCAGGGCTCTCAAGAGCATCAATATGTTTTGTATTTAATGTGCTGGCTCTGTTACAGCAAATTAAAGTGAGGGGGCCTGGTAGAAGGGAACACAGCCCGCCGTTCCCCTGTCCCTTGTCGAGCAGAAGGCTCTGGAAACGGCACTCCAGTGTGGAGAAGGAGTGCACATTACACCCCCCTGCAGGAACAGAGCAGACATTAGACAAAGCCCCGAGTCTTAATGGGACGCATCCGGCAAACATCTGAGCTTGGGCCTTCAATCACAAACGCTGCAGGATTTAAAAATGAATAAACTTCACATTGTGTTTCTCTTATTTATCCTTTATGCAAATTGTCCCTGGGAGGACCCATTACTTGCACTGCATGGGGACAGCAGAGGCCGGCTCGAGGCTGGGAGGACCGCTTGCAAGCAATTCCTGGAATGCCAGGCCCATCCTGGTGCTTTACAGAGGGAACGAGAGTGATCGTAAAAGGGAAATAAACAGATTTCAAGTGGTTGGCTCATGCAGAAAGCACAGGCGAGTGCACACACACACAATAACACGCCACGCACACGAGCCACACATGGACCCCATTCAAACGGCCACCGCTGACGTGAACAAGGGCCTCTGTGTGAGAGCGTGTGTCGTCTCCCCAGCCATCTTCTTCCCCTGCTGATGGGAGGGAGGGGGCCTCTTGTAAGACCAGGTGACGAGATGGGCCGGACAGGGAGGTGCATGCACACAGTGGCCGTGTCCACTGAGGGCCGCGTGCTGGGAGCCAGCGTGTGCTAGCGCAGCCCGCAACCCCTGTGAGGCCTCACTGTTGGCTTGATGGGAGCTTCTTTGCTGAGGTGGAGCTGGGGAGCAGAGGGGCAGGGAGTTGGGGCTCTGAGCCCAGACTGAGAGAGCCAAGGGTAACTGGAGTCAGGCCAGAACAGCCCTGGCCCCAAAAGTGGAGGGCCAAGTCCAGGAACACTGCGGGGCTCTCAGATAGAACAAGAACCATGGGAAGTGCAGGCAATGGAAACCGAAGTGGAGGGTGCGTGCTGCTCTCTGTCCCTACAGATGCTGTCCCCTGCTCAGTTTGGGACTGTCTAATAGGCACCTATGAGTGCAACAAGAGATTACCTGTGGCCAGCTCCTGACTAGGGAAAGACAGTGGCCTGCGGCTGCCCCAATCCCGGGGCCTGTGGTCCAGATGGCTCAGCAGCGTGCGCTACGCCCTTGTGCAGGACTGGGCTCCCAGTGGGTGTGCGATAGATGCCTGCTGACCGAGCGAATGCAAGGTGAACCCTGGGCTCCGTGCTGGTGAAGCCCACCAAGGAAGCTGGCATAGGAAACAGTCTGTCTGGTCTGACATAGCAAGTGACTCCGAGTCCTCGCAACAGACAGCTCTGCAGACGGAAACCGACAGTGCAAACTGAAATTGGTCGCCTGCTGCCCAGGACCTCACCCTCAGTGGCCGCTCCTTACGTCTTCAGGAGCACATGACTCTTGGGATGTTTCTATTCCTCCTCCCCTCCTCTCTCATCTGTTTATCGCCCCAGTGGACATTTTCTACTCTTTAAAGGGCATCGTGTGCAGGTGGGCAGAACTCTCCTTGTTCTCCCCAATTTCCACCATCACCGCCTCTGCCATGGGGCCAGAGGAGCCACCACCCTTTCAGTCTCTGAGGTCGGAAAGCTGGGAACCACGTCTCCAGTTTCTCCTGCTCCCTCATCCCCTCTACCGAAGCAGGTGCCAAGCTTGGCAATGCCTTTCCCAAAGAGCCCCAGGGACTCAGTACTCATCTCTGCCACCCTGGCTTCCATGTCCACTGCCAGCCCCAGAGCGCCCACTGGGTCTGCATGCAGCTGTGCCCTGGCGGCCCCTCGGCCTGCCCACGGAGAGCTCCCTCAGCGTGGCACGCTTTGTCCACTGTCCTCCCGTTGGAGCCCGCCTTGGCTCCAGGGCCTTGTCATGTCCAGACAGAACCGCGGCCTAATTCGTGAGGGTCTTCGTAATCCCCTTGCAGTTTACTTAGACCAGACCTAATGCCAACCACCCACTGCATACACTCAATTTCTCACTTCAGTCACTCAATGAACATTCCTTGAGTACCTGCTACGTGCCAAGCCCTGTGCTCTTGTGAACAGCATCACAGATAAAGGGGGCATAGTCTGTCCTGGGGATGAGCACGGTCTTTGGGGAACACAGATGCAAAATCAACTAAGACTTAGTGTGATGTTTTCAATTCTCGAGATGGTCGGGGGAGGAGATGAGAGAGAGAGAGAAAGGGGCAGGTAGAGGGGACAATGGCTCCTGGGAAAATATATCGCAATGACAATGTCTATTAGGTTATGAACGTATATTTTTTGAAAAAGGTGGGTAGGATTTTCTGTGATGAGGTGACCATACATCGAGATTAAAATGAGCACAGCCGAGAAAGAAGGGGGATGGAAATTTAAATCCTTTTGACTCTCTTGCCTTGTGGTAGACACCATGCAGAGAACTTTACATTTATAATCTCACTTAAATAGTCCAGAATTCCAGAAAGCTGATGTTGCAAAGGGCTTTGAATAATGCTGAGTGCTGACCACAGGACAGAGAGGACTGGGCAGCAACTTTATTAAGATTCCGAGCTCTAGTACCTGATAAACTGGATTCCAGTCCCATTCTGCCCTTGTCAACTGTGTGCCCATTGGAAAGTAACTTAACCTCTCTGTCTTTCATTCCCTCATCTGTTAAATGGGGACAGCAATAGTACCTAACTCCTAGGGTTGTTGTCAGGTCTGCCTGAATTATTGTACTGTTAGCTGTTATTACTGCTAGTGCTTCAGTGTATGAGTTCATTTAGTCCTCACAGTAACCTTTCCAGGTAGATGTATACCCATTTCACAGGTGGGAAAACTGAGAGACAAAGAAGTTAATTATTCTCTCTGAAGGCCACCAGTTCTCATCTAGAAAAAGGACATCTGTAGAGGCACCAAAGATACTTAGAAGACCCCTCGTTTAATCTTTGTCATAGAATGGCTTTCTAAAATTTTTTTAAAAAGAAGTATTTATTGAAAAAATTGAAAATGAGGTTGAGAAAGATTTGGAAATGACTATTCTCAGTCCATCTCACATTTCAGGGATGAAGAAATAGGTTGAATGACGGGAATTCATTTGCCCCAGGTGTCAGGCTTAGGGCATGCCCATGGTCCAGGTCTGCTGCAGCCACCTCTGGTCTTTCCTCTGGGTCTTCTCCAACCTGGATGGTTTCAAGAGCTTTCAGAACCATTCAAAACCTCTTTGGTGTCCAAGCCAACCAGCAGCATCAGGGCCACATTCAGCAGGGAGGCTGATGCTGCTGGCGCCACCAGGCCTCCCCAGAGGGGCCAAGAAGGAGGCCCGTGGACCAGTGCTTGGACCAAGGCTGTGGAGGCTGCCAAGGTGGTGGGCCTCGACAAGCTTGTCTGTGCAAATTCAGGGGAGCAGTTTGCATAGGGAAAATGTAATTACCCAAATTGGACCAGGACCTCAAGGCCTGGCCTGGGGAAGTGCTGGAAGATTCCTTGGAAAATAAAAGCAGTCACCTTTTTCTTTCCCTGCTGCAACCCTCCCTGGGCCAGGTCAGAGCAGCCTTGGATCTGAGAACATTCCTCCTGAGACCCACATCCAAAGTGGGCCTGGCCACCTTCTTCCTGCAGCCTCAGGGCTGGGAGGGCAGAAGCCCAGGGGCTCCTGTTGCTCCTGTCGAGTGAGGGGAGCTTGGATCCCTATGCCTGCACACTCCTGCCTGGGCTATTGGACAGCGACAATACCTGAGCTCTCGGGCTAACGTGTTGGTTACGTTTTGTGTCATAAGTTGTCATTGAACTGTTAACTGTCTGCTGACCTCTGACCAGAAGAGACAGGGCAGAGGTCGTACATCAACAAACCCCAGTCCTGGAAGGCAGGCAGCCACCACCAGGGAACTAAATCTCTAGGACAGGCACTGCAAACCACCTTGAACATGTTCCTTCACCTTGACCTTCCCATTCACGAACTAAGGGAGTGAACATCACAGTCCTCAAACCTCAGACCAGCTCCAGCATTCCCCTCTTCCATGACCACCTTTGTATCCCCATGGGACTTGTGAACAGATGACCTACACAACTATCCATATGACATGTGGTAAAGTCCGTCTCAGCCACATCTCTGACGGCAGAAGAGGAAATGGACGGTCAGAGAAGCGTTTAATACTCCAGTCATTCAGTGGCAACACACAGAAAGGCGTTAATTCATCTCTCTTTCCATCCATCCATCCACGCAGGCATGTGTTCATCCTACCCCTCAAATAAGAAAGTCAGCACACATTTGGCTTAGTGGGGACTTGGTGAGGAGGTACTGGGCAAGGAACTATGAATGCAAAGGTAATTACCGTATTTTTCAGACTATAAGACGCACTTCCCCCCCCCAAATTTGGGAGGAAAATAGGGGTGCGTCTTATAGTCCGAATGTAGCTGAATTACAGTCTGAATGTTATTTATGTTATTAAATATTTTACTGCATTTTTTGCTTCAAAATTTTTTTTCCCTATTTTCCTCCTCTAAAACCTAAGTGCGTCTTGTGGTCTGAAAATTACGGTAAGACCTACCTTCCTTGGGTGCTGCCCTTGAGTGGGGCCAAGGTGGTTTCCTACCACGGCCATCAGGATACCATTCCTGAAGGGGTTGTCCTGGGGTAACTCAGCCCACAGTTATTCCTTTGCTGCTGGGGGGTTGTTCTGTTTAAGGGCTCCTGTTTGATGTCCAAGGTCAGCCCAGGCTCTCATGGGAAACAGTGGGGGGCTGCTCCATGCGTGGAGAACTGCCTTTGCTCAGGGCACAGTCTGCCGTGTGCTGAGCTGCTCTGCCTTCCCTTTGTGTCGGTGTGATTTCAGGGAACCATTAAACTTTAACAATGCAGAAAATAAAGCCCCATTAAAATATATGCACCTTAAAGGAGCCGAGTTCTCAAAACTACCAGCCCTCCCCATCTCCACCTATCATTAGCGTGACTATCCTTCAAGGTCAAGTTAGGAGCTTCTTATTCCAAGAAGGTTCCCCTGTAACTTCCCAGCTGGAGTCATTTCTCAACCACCCAAAGGCATTTATTTATCAGACACCTCGGGTAGATTTTGACTTCGATGATAATCAGGTTGGATGACAATGTGAGCCCCACAACAATGGCTTTCCATTCAGCTTTGCAGCCCCAGTTTATATTCTCCTGCCCTGTCCCTAGGCATAGTAGGGGTTTTTAAGTGTTTGTTGACTGTACGAAAGAATGCACTTGGCTAGAGAATCATATACATTCTCTTCTGGCCCCACTGTAACCGAAATCCATAGCATTCAAGGTCTCTAGCAAATGGCAACCCTCACTGATCCCCCAGGAAAACTTGGCTGTGCCCAGCCTCAGCCGTCCTACTCCTCAAGGGTCTCAGCCCTCAGAAGCTTCTTCCTGGACTCTGTTCACATGTGGCTGGGACTCCCCTTGAACCCCTAGCTCTGTCTTATTGGCCTCTAGTGTGATTTACCTCCTGTTCTACCATACACTTTTCATCTGGTTATAATCTGTTTCTCCATCTGGAAAATAGTCACTAAAGGCCAGGACTTTATCTCACTCTTCCCTTTAGAAACTAGAATTGTGCTCAGTACACGTGGGTGTTCAATACAAATTTACTAATGGATCAACTGTCACAGGGCTTATGATTGGGTTTAAACACCTAAGCAACAGACAGGCAGAAATTAATGTGTTGGAGCCGAGACATTTCTCCAGGTACCCAATGAAAAAGGGGTCTGGGAATAGGACAGCTTTGAAGGAGAAATTCGGGAAGACCTGGTAACAAAGCTACTTGCTCTGCAGGGGATCCCCGTGCCCCTGGGCCACCTACAGAGGATCCCTGTGCCCCTGGGCCAGCTGCAGGGGTGAGGCCTGGTCATGGCTCTGGTCCCAGCAACACCTAAACAGCTGTGGCTCCTTGGTCAAGTGATTACATCATTGCCCTATTTTCTCATCTGTCTTCCTTTCTTTCCTCACTAAGTTCTAGGTCCTTTTGTTTCCTGGGGAAACAAAAATAAATTAGAACAATCCCAACCCTAGTGAACAAATTTCTAGTTTGTGGGAGAGAGAAATATGATATCTGATAAATTATACTGCAGTCTGGGCTGCAAAGAGATATGCCAAAAAAAAAAAAAAAAAGATACAATATGGGAGCCTCTGGAGGCTGTGGACTCCCTCTGCTTGTAGGAATCTAAAACATTTTCCAGAAGAGGTGACATTAAATTAGATGAAACAATTGAGGAAAGGGCCTTCCAGGCAGAGAATATGTTGAACATGTTAGTTTTCTATTACTGTTATAACAAAATCCTACAGATTTAGTGGCTTAAAACATAGCAGACTCATTATCTTTTAGTTCCGGAGGTCAGAAGGCTGACATGGATCTCCCTGGGCTGAAACCAAGGTGTCAGCAGGGCTGCATTCCTTTCCAGAGGCTCTGAGGGAGGACTTCCAGAAGCCACCAGCACTCCTTGGCTCGTGGCCCCTTCCTCCAAAGCCAGCAACAGCTGCCTGAGTCCTTCTCTCACTGCACCACTCTGACCTCCTCTTCGGCCTCCCTCTTCCAATTTTAAGGGCACTGTGATAACGTTGGGCCCACTCAGATAATCCAAAAGGATTTCCCTAAATGTGCTCACCTGATTAGCAACCTTAATTCCTCTTTGCCAAGTAAGGTAACATTTTTAGAGCCTGCAGGGATTAGAACATGAACATCCCTAGGGGACCATTATTCTGCCCGGCACAGCAAGGGCAAGGATGCAGAGATGTGCGAGGACCTGTTCTGTCTGGGGGTAGGGTAAGGCTTAGAGGTCAGTGTGGAGTGGTTGACAGGGAAAGAATCGTATTATAAGTGTTCTTATATACCAAGCACAGTATTTATTTATTCTTTTATTCACTGTGGCTTTTAAAACAATTAACTTTGTTTCTCTCCTGTTATCTGAACAATCACGTTAGCAATAAGATGGAAATGAACTAGAGAGAAGTAAGGCAGGGAGACTCAATGGGAAGCTACTGGAGCAGTTCACACAGGAGACCAGCTCTGAATTAAGGTGGTAGCGTGAGGACGAATAGAGGGGTGTGGGTTTGAAACTACTCATGGCCTGAGCCAGAAATCGGGCTGTGGTGTGGATGCCTCTTACCCCTCATGTGCAAAAATAACCAAACCCTTTTGATTTTGTCTTCTAGACACTTCTCCAGTCCACTCCCCCTCCTGTTTTAAGCTCAAGCCTCTTTTATTCCTGATTTGAATTAGTATAAAAAGCCTCTGAATAGGGCCCCTTACCCCTAGTCTTGCTCCCTTCCTATCTGATCTTTAAATGACAGGCAGAGAATGATTTTTCAAATTTTAATCTAATCTTAACACTACTCAACTTGAAATAATTCAAACATAGAGCAAAACTTTGGAGGGAGGCACTCCTAAACAGGACATAAAACAGGCAGTACAAGGAAAGAATGACAAGCTTGAATATGCAATATTAAAATTTCTGCTCACAAAAAATGCCTTCAACAAAGTCAAAAGACAACCAACAAATTAATATAAAAGTGTTTGCAATAGAAATGACAAGTCACTAATAACCTAACTACATAAATGGTGTCTACACATCAATGAGAAAAACCTAACAATTAAATACAAAAGTTGGCAAAGGAACATGAACAGAAAATAAAGTAGAGATAGCCTTTAAATATTTTTTAGAAAGCTTAAAATCACAGTAAGAAAAATTCCAGTGACTCTAAAATTAGACACCATTAGGTTGGCCACGTGAAAAGTTGGATAACACACGGAATCGATAGGTCTGAGAAGACAGCCACTCCCGGATGCTATTCCTGGGAAAGTACTACCATTTGGAAAACTGTAAATACCTATCAATTTTGTAAATGTATATATATTTGAAATTATACATCTACATGATTATTTTATAAGCTGATATATAATTATACATGTACACAAACAAAAGACTATCCTAAATGTCTTCAACAGGGATTGTTTAAATAAATCCCATTATGCACACAATATAGAATGCTGTACAGCTATTCAAAAGAATGAGGGGCTAGCATAAAGCAATGCTGAATTGTTAGTACAGAGTAATCTTCAAGATGTAATAATAGTAATAAAAGAAAACTTACACAGCATCTGTTGTGTCAGCCACTTTTCTAGAGGCTTTATATATTTATATATAGTTGTATATGTATAGAGTATTTATGTATTAAACTCATTTAATCCTTACAACAACCCTATAACACAGCTATTATCATTATTATTATTTCCATTTTACAGATGAGGAGACTGAGGTACATAGGAGTTCAATAATTTGTCTGCGATCTTTTTTCTCTCTGTGCTTCAATGTGGATATTTATATCTAGTCCATCTAATCTGCTTTCCCGTTCACTGTTTTTGTCTCTTCAGTGTGTATAATTCATTGAATTCTTAATTGTAGTTCATGTGAAATTTTTTTTCAGTTTTCACATTTCCATTTGGTTCTTTAGTTCTCTACTAAAATTATCAATCTTTTCTCTTAATTATTTGATCATATTAATGATAGCGATTTTTAAAATCCAAACCTGATAACGGCATCCTCTGGAATTACTTCTACTATCTGTTTTTCACCTTGGATTCTCAGTTGTGTCTTGTCACGTTTTATACCTGGTTATATTTGATGAGTGTCAGACTTGTAAGAGAAAAATTGTGGAGGTAATTTGGTCCCCTAGATAAAGTTTTCTTTTTCTAGAGAGGATTTGCTTTGGCAGGGCAGCTAGGCAAGAAGCACTAGCAATTCCAAATAAACCTTGTTCCAATCAAAGAGTGTGATGGCTTAGAGTTGGCTCTCAGTCTCTGAGAATCGGTCTATTTGTGACTCATCCTTACTCCTAGGACTTAGCCCTTTGGGGTCCCAACCCAAGCCTGGGTAAATGCCAGACCTTCTCCTCCTCGATGGACTCCGAACTTCCATCTTTACCTATGAGTCTATTGAAAGCTCTGCTCAACTTCTTAGCCATCTGGTCATTACTTTTGAAAACATCATTAACCTTGAGGGAAAAACGGGTTTTACTTGCTGGCCTTATCTCTCTGGTCTTCCCTCTTCTCCTAAATCTTGGCCTTGAAATTTCTCAGGACCTTGAAAGTACTCCAGTGCCTTCAAAGAGGTTTGGGAGGGGGGGTTGTCTTAGTTTTTTGTTACTTTAAAAAAAATATTTTGTTTGGGTTTTGTAGTTATTCTCAAAGGAAAGGGTAGTTGAAAACAACTAATTGTCCATCCACAAGATACACTTTTAAGTAGAGAAAAAAAGCCCAGGCAGCATTGAGTCAGAAAAGCTTCCTAGACCAAACAGTTTAATAGAGGAATTTTACTATGGGAACATCATTTTGAAGGTATTAAATGTGCTGGAAGAGCAAATAGGGGACAATAAGGTGAACTGGACATCCGAGGTGGCAGAACAAAGTAAGGAGATGAAATTACCGTATTTTTTGGACTATAAGACACACACCCCCACATTTGGGAGGAAAATGGGGGTGTGTCTTATAGTCTGAATGTAGCTTACGTGGCTCGCATTGGTGAAATATTATGACATTCATGTTATTAAATATTTTAGCATATTTTTTGCTTCAAAAAATTTTTTTTCCTATTTCCCTCCTCTAAAACCTAGGTGCATCTTATGGTCTGAAAAACACAGTACTAGAACCCAAGAGCCAGGGCAACCTGTTCAGAGCTGAGACAATGGCTTGCTGAGCAGAAACTGGTACCATAGAGTCACAGAATGCCAGGGATGATGCTCAAAGGTGGGGGTGGAAGAGGAGAAGCAGATTCCCTGAGCATCACTCCTTCTGCCCTCCATTCGCTTTCCAGTGCCTCCTCTTAACCAAACTTAACAAAAAGGCAGTGAAAAGCCAGGAAAAGCAGAAGGCAGCAGAGAGTGAATCTGAGACCAAAGAGCAAATGACTGGACACCATGCATACTTGGAAAGACACCTAACAGACTAGTAACAATGGTTGCTTCTGGAGTGGGAGGAGGATGGACAGTAGGACTGGGACTGAAAGAGACCATGCGCATGTGTTACATAGTAACAGTAAACATACACCAATGCAAAGTCAAATTGCACCCTTCAGTGGCTCTCATTGGCCACAGCAGCATTTCTCAAACTTCAGGGTGCATTAAAATTACCCATGATACTAGAGAAAATGCAGATCCTGTGACTTAGTGTCTCTAGGGTACACCTCAGGAATCTGCATTTTAACAGCTCTCTCATATGATCCTGGCATGGTGGATCCATGAGGAACATGTTTGAGAAACGGTGGTCAGTGAGGCAGAATTCAAGCTCCTTCAGGATGATCCCGGTCCTTTCGTGACATGGACGACCAAGTCCTCTTTGAATTCTCCCTTCCCTACCACCCAGCGCAGAGGTTGGTCCTCTCCTACCTCTGGTCCTTCTGCACAGTGTCATCCAAATTCTCACTGCCTTTGGTTCTAAAAATTTGTGTGTCAGTTTCCCTCTTTAGCACCAGAGGGCAGAGAACTTTTTAAAAACAATGTTACATGAACTCCTAGAAATGCCTAACATTATCCTTGGTACACAGGAGGCACCCAATAGATGTTGGTTAAATGAGCAGTGGCATTCGGAGAATGGAGGACTCGGAATTGGCTGAGGTGTCCGGGGAAGAAATTTTCAGGGGGCAGGTTGCCTCAGACAAACAGAGTCAAAGGAAAATGCATTCCAGACTGGGGAAGCGAATACACGGAGGGACCAGAGGCAGGCAGGTTCATTTCTGCTAGTGAGCAGCCCTGACGATGAATATAAAGTGCTTTGGTGGGTTTTTTTTAGACAAATTCCCTAAAACCATACTCGGCAGGTTGCGCATCCCCCCTATCTGGGGCCATAACTTCCCCAGATGTTAATGAGCACTTCCAGCATTGATCAAGGGGAGAGAGACCCCTACGGGTTTATAAAACATGCAGATGACTGGTTTTTAACGAATGCAAAATGGCAAACAAAAGCAGCATCGCAGGCCAGCCACTCATGCATAGTGAAGTTCCCAGGGAAAAAGGAGCAAATAAAAAGGGGAAAAATACCTTGGCTGGAACCGCTCCTAATAGGCAATGGACAATTGGGAACAGCAGGGGTACGCAGGCACACGGGAGCAAATAGCAAATATACTTGGAAGAGATCAGTGAGAGTGAGATCAAGGCAGCTCTGAATAGCCCTCTGGCTTTTGTTTCTGTGAGAATGCGGGCCCGTGCACACTGATACAAGTGTGCAGGGCACAGTGTTGGTGTGTTTGTCAGGTTGGTGAAAGAGGAAGAGTTGGGCACACAAACAATAAGAAAGCAATTCTAGGAAGAGTGGTGTTTCCATGGGACTTTCACGTGTCCTGATCTGAGCTGGGAGCACTGATGTGGCCCTTGCCTTTGCTCTTTGTGGACAGGCTTGGCTTCGTGACCCAGACCTTGTATTATTGTCACACAAACTACACGTAGGCGTTTCACAATATTTCCAAATGTGGTCATGTGTGAGTAAAGTCAGAGTATTTGTGTATGTAGATGTGTAGATTAAGCAGAACACTTTGTTACACGTTAACTGTTTTGTAACCTTTTGGTATGTCTTCACTGTTTAATACACCCAGAGCTGCAGACCCTGAAGGCAGCCCGGGCCTTGTCTGCTAGCCCAGCTTTCTGCGTGGGTGGTGCGATCTCAGAAACACCACGATGACCCACAGCCCCATCCTGTCTCCCTACAGTCCTCACACTCCTGCTTAATGACACTTGGAATCCCTTTGTCGGGGAGCACTCCTTTCCGTGCTGGGAAATGGGCCTTAAATTGCACATGCTCCAGGGACAGGAGCCCCAAGCTTCACATTCCCTTGGTGGGGTCTGTGGGTGTCTCTGAGTCCTTGTGGGGAGCAGGTTTCTTTGGGGCAGTGCTCCTCACACAGCTCCCCAAAACACCCTTCATATCCGTGGTCGGGAAGAGTGACTGCGTTCAGCAGGTCTGTAGGCGTCCACACAGCGAGGACACAGGTCAGGGAAGTGTCTGTGAAGTCCCCGTTTTACCCGAAAACATCCCGCCCACATGGAACTCTACCTCACACACATTCGTGTTTGCTTGAATAGGAAACGGCATTTGGAGGGGACACGTTGATGGTTCCCCCAGATCCTCCCGATAGGATGGTCATACTCATTGGCCAGCCCTCAGGAATGTCAGCTGCTGAGGGTCACAGCTGTGTCCCTCACTGAACAGCATGATATCCATCATCACACTGATGCCCCTCCCTCCCACTCAAGGTCCCCATGGAGCATTCTTTGGGACCAGCTGATAGAGGAGGAAGAGGCAGCCTCAGCTCAGACAGCTGCTGCCCCGCAGGAGGCCCTGAAGGACAGCGGTGAGGGCACCTCCTACCCATGGCACTGCTGCAGGCAGTGCACTGGTCAGCACTTGGTGTGAAACAAGAGGTGAACTAAGATTAAAAGTGTGTGTGTGTGCGTGTCTGTATATATGCATTATGGGCAGTGATGAGCTGACTGTCAGAGCCTGGAGGGAGGGTCAGTGACGAGGAGGCCTGGGGAACGGGAATGTGGATAGACTTAGGGGAGTGGGCCTAGGGGATGAAGATTGTCACGCCACATGCTAATGCCCATCAGAGAGCATTCACCATGGAAGAGGCCTTCAACAGGCATGTCACAGAATTACTCTGCCAGTTGACAACAGCCGGTTTCTGTCATCAGCCACCTAGTGCTCACCCCAGGGCATGATGGACTCATGACTGGAGTCCATCCCTGTAACGTGGTGGCTAGGCACAGGCCCAACAGCACAGGCTCTTGTTCAAGAAGGCTGACTGACTACTGCTGCTACCGAATGTTCTGGAGGCTAGCCACAGAGTGCAAAGCCATGCTCCCGGTACTGAACCAGCTACTGCAGCCAACCACCCACTTGGTGGGCAGTCACTGCCTTGAGCCTCTTTCGCCCTGGAAAGGACATGATTCATCCTGGCTGGGATCGACACAGCTCCTGCCCATAAGGCCTTGGCCTGGATCACTATTCAAAGGCTTGATCCACAAATCCAAGACCTGATATTACACTACCTCTGATCAAAAGACCCATTTTACAGCAAAGGAAGTGTATCCATGGGCACATGGCTAGAGCTTCCGCAGCATTACCCAAAGCCCCTAGTCTGGCGGAGTGATGGGATGGCCTTGCGAGGTGGAGCTCTGGCACCAGCTTGGAGGGGATGTCCTATAAGAATAGCGGACCATCTCCAGAAGGGGTGTGTATCTTAAATCGAAGACAATGACATAGTTCTCTGTCCGCCTCAAGTAGAATACTGAATCCAGGAATTAAGGGGCTCTGCTTACCATTACTTCCCAGGATCCACATGGGGAGTCTGTGTCTCCTGCTCCCACAACTTTATAGAGGTGCTGGTTCCTAGAAGAAGCTACTTCCACCAGAGAATGAATTGAATTGAACTTTAAGTTAGAGCTGACACCTGGCCGCTTCGGGTACCAAGTGCCAAGAGACCAGAAGGAGGAAAAGGATTCATGACCCAGGAATGGGTAATTTGTTCTAATCATTGCGAGGAGGTCAGGCTGCTATTGCATGGCGGAAGCAAGGAAAAATGTCTGTGGCAGCCGGGTGACCCACTGGAATATCTCTTAATATTCCTCTGCCCAGCTTTGATGGCAGATGGACAAGTGTATCAAGTCCTGGCCAGAGAAGCACAACCAACAAACCTTCTCAGAGATAGAAATAGACTCCGAGAGTTGTCTTTCCTGGGAAGATGTTTGATGGGGACTGAGGAGGTGGCCCTCATTAACACTGAACCAGAGCTGGTCTTGCCTCACACTGTAGACGGGAAGGAATGGCTGGAGAAGAAATCCATTCCAGCGTGCGGTTAGTGCATGATGTCAAGGGGCAAGACAACAGCCCAGAGAGGAATGTGACCTTGGCCCTGGGGGCAAGAATGGCGGATGTTCCTCCACTCTGGGTGGAGGAAGAAATAAAAGAGAAGCTATGTATAAATGTCATTAGCACTTTCACAGTGATGAAAAAAACTTTTTAAAATAAATAAGGTGCTACTAAATGAGTGAATCACTTGAAAATGTACATGTGGG
Organism: Micronycteris hirsuta; assembly: GCA_004026765.1. Lineage (NCBI taxonomy): Eukaryota > Metazoa > Chordata > Mammalia > Chiroptera > Phyllostomidae > Micronycteris > Micronycteris hirsuta. Next base: position 127,955 of record PVJI01001797.1, on the reverse strand, counting down.
AGAGCCAAGATCAATTAAAAAACAGATTAAAGCAACATCTGTATATTAACGGCATCATAAAATGGAATGCTAATGGGGGGAGCATGCGAGGTATTATAAAACAATAATCAGAAACATTGTGTCAATTATCGAAAACCACATCACCGATTGAGGTGTTTCTGCAGCACATTTTCCTCCCCACTGGTTCTATAGGAAGGGCCTATTCAATTCCTGACAGACACCATTCAATTCTATCACAGTGTGGCCCCACCCTGGGGACACTATGTGTTTATTGATTCTTCTTGTTACCAGTAACAACAGGTCACATGACCTGACAGCTAAATGCATTCTCCATAGAGGGTTAATACTGATGTTCAACATGGCTTAAGCCACTAGGAGATAATGTTCGACTTCTTGAAGTATTAATAACAAATATAGTAGTCATTAACTTTGTATCTGTAGGCCATTTCAAAAAACGTTCAACCCACTTCCCCGTCTATTCTCATGGAGACCTGTAAAGCTGTGTCTCCATTTGAAGGATGAAAAGACTGAGTCCAGAAGGTTATGTGACTTGCCCAGTTACACAGCAAGAGGTTGGTAAGTTCTGCACCAGAACCCAGGTCTTCCCTTCTCACTGCCCCATCTTCCACCCTTTGTACTTCTTTCCCTCTGTCCTTCCCAGCCCCTCCCACCCCCTCTCTTCCCTCTGCCTCACCAATTGTCCCTGCCAGTCCAGGCTCCAACCCTCAACTCCATCCTCATCACAGATTCCTTCTGCAGGCCTCAGCTCTTCCCTCGGGGCTAGGCAGCATTTCCTTCTTCACTTTATTTTTTATTTTATTATTTTTAATCTTTATTATATTTTTTCCATTACCATTTAGTCCCCTTATATCCTCCCTCCCTCAGCAATCACTATTGTTGTTCATGTCCATGAGACCTTTTTCCTTTTTGCTGAGTCCCTCCACCCCCTAAATTCCCCCACCCCACTAGCTGTCATCTGTTCTCCACCTATGAGTCTGTCTCTATTATGCTTGTTAGTTCAGTTTGTTCATTAGATTCCACATATGAGTGAAATCATACGGTATTTGTCTTTTTTTCTGATCGGCTTATTTCATGTAGCATAATGTTCTCCAGGTCCATCCATACTGTTGCAAGGGGTAAAATTTTCTTTTTTATGGCCGAGTAAATTCATTGTGTGAATGTCGCATAGTTGTTTTATGCTCTCATCTATTGACGGACACTTGGGCTGCTTCCATATCTTGGCAATTGTAAATAGTACTGCAATGAACATAGGGGTGCTTATGGTCCTATTAGACGCCCACACGAGAGCCATTTTCTCCTGGGCACCAACCCATTCAGCCCCTGCTCCCTATTGTCACTAGAAAATCTCCTCCACTAAGTCTGGCCACTAAGACAGAAGCCACCAGAGGGGAGAAGTCTCAGGCTTTTACCTCAGGTTTTCTCAGGGTCATTTTCCATCCTCTCTACCTCCTCTCCAGTCTCCAGCAAGCCCCTCCCTGTCCTCCTTGTAAGCCTTCCACATGTGCCTTGCTGTCTCCAAAGATCCAGGATGAATCATCCATATTCTACGTTCTCCGTCTCTGTCGATGGCTCCTCCTTCCAATCCCACAAGTCTCCCTTATTGTGCAAAACCATTTCTTTGGCCCTATTTGTGCCCCATCTCGGGTTGCTGCTCTCTCTTACCACTGTTCATGGACAAACTTCTATAAAGAGAAGGCAGTGCTAGGGGCTACATCTGAATCATTTGAGGAGCTTGTTAAGAATACAGATTCCTAGTTCTTACTTAAGAATTAGAACTTCCCTTTCTAAAAAATCACTCTAAATAAAATAGCATAAATAGGTTAAAATAAAAGTATGGGGAAATCTGCACCAGGTAAATACTAATCAAAAGAAAGATGGAATGGCTATATTATTATCACACACACACAGAATAAGTAAAATTAGTAGGCATAAAAAGGAACATTACACAATTTTTAAAAGGCCATGTCAAGAAGACATAACAGTCCTAAATGTGTAGGCCTCTACCAGTGGACCTGCAAAATACATGAAGCAAAGGTTGACAGAACTGAAAAGCAAATAGACCAATCCACAGCTGTACTTGGAGACTTTGCCGTTCCTCTCACAGTAATCCACAGAACAAGCCCATAGAAAATCACCAAGGATGTAGAAGAACGAAAGAACTCTATCAACCAATTTGACTTAATTGATATTAATAGAGCAGTCCATCAAAAGCCAAAATAATGCACATTCTTTTCAAGTGCACATGGAACATTCACCAAGATAGATCAACCCTAGAAAATGAAATAAGCTTTAAAACCTGTAAAGGAACTGAAATCATACAAAGAATGTTCTTTGACCATAATGGAAATCAAACTAGGAATCAGTCACAGAAATATATCCAGAAAGTCCCCAAATATTTAAAAATTAAACAACACACTTTGCAATAACTCATGGGTCAAAGAGGAAAGGTCAAGGAAAATTTGAAAATATAGTATTTCAAAATTTGTGGAGTGCAGCTAAACAGTGCTTATAGGAAAGTTTATAGCATAAATGCTTAGAAAAATTAAAGGATCCCAAGTCTATATTCAAAGCCAGAATTGCTAGCTATAGCTGTATACCCCATCTGACCTGCCACCCCTTTTTACATTAAAATTTTATTGGAAAATGGCCATGCCCATTCATTTATACATTGTCTATGGCTGCTTTCCTCATGAGAGGCCAGCATTATCCTGATACCAAAACCAGACAAAGACATTACAAGACAAGAAAACTACAGACTGATATCTCTCACAAACATAGATGCCAAAATGCCAAGCAAAAATTTTGCAGATCAAATCCAGAAATATGTTAAAAGGATACATCATGAATAATTGGGATTTATCCCTGGCATGCAAGGCTAAGTCAACATTTGAAAATCGATTAATGTAATTCATCATGTTAACAGATGAAAGAAAAGAACGTATGATCATCTCAATAGATACAGCAAAATCACTTGACAAAGTTCAACATCAACTCATTATTTTTAAAAAACTCTCAGCAAACTAAGAACAGAAGTCAATTCCGTAACCGGACAAAGAGCGTCTGCACAAGGTGGCACAACTGCACACTGACTGGCACGTCTAAAATAAAGAAGACCTACCACACTAAGTGCTTGTGAGGGTGTGGAACACCCGGAACTCTCACACATTACTAATGGGAATGCAAAGTGATAAACAGTTCGGTTATTTTTTGTAAAGTTAACCACACACTTACCATATGGCCCAACAATCCCACTCTTAGCTATTTACCCAAAACAAATGAGAACTTTGGTTTAAGAAAGACCTGTATGTGAATGTTTATAGTGGCTTAGTTTATAACATCCAAACCTGGAAACAAACTAGATATCCCTTAAGGAATGGATAAATAAATTGTGAAACATCTATCAATATGTAATGAAATACTCAGCAATAAAAAGGAATAAATTTTTGATACAGGAATCAACATGGATGAATCTCAGATGGATTTGCCAAGTGATGGAAGAAGGATTCAAAAATCTACATATTCTATGATTCCATATATATGACATTCTGGAGATAACAAACATACAGACAGAGAAGGTCGGTGGTTGTCAGATGGGGGGGCAAGGGGAGGAGTGGACTCCCAAGGGAATTTTGGGAGGTGTGACAGACCTGTTCTGTATCTTAATTGTGTCTACCTAACTCTAGGCATTGATAAAAACTCATACAAATGCACACCCAAAAAGTTAATTTTACTTTATGTAAAATAAAAATGAATAGAAGTTAAAATAACTCATGCAAATAGAATTATATCTAAAATTATAGAAATGTAGAAAATTCAAAAGCAAAAGTAAAAAAAATTGCATGGAAAGTCAGTGTTTAAATGTAAATGGTTACTTGGAAGAGCTATAGTTTAACTTGTTTATAGCCATTAATTCAAGACTAGTTCCTCATATTATTAGGAAGAAGAGCAGGTCTTTAAGGAAAGGGGATGTACATACACATGAGCCTCGATGGGGGCAGACTGAAGGTGAGGCAGTCTGGAATAGGGTGCACTTCTAGTTACGGCAGATCCTGAATATTTTCAAGGCTCCTGAGGATCTACTATTTCATTTATTATTCCCATCTAGACACTGGGTTAGTTTTTTTTTTTTTATTTTTAAGGATTTGTCCAAAATAAAAACACCTCAATTCATGTTTGTTGTTGATTCATTCCCACTTGATTCATTTCCGCAATGTAGGCATTATTTCCACTCCACGTATTTGAGGCCTCAAAGCCAACAAAGGCTAACCTTTGATAAGGACCTGGTCTGCAACTGTCAAAGTCTATGCCACTGAGCAGTCAGATAAAACTTCAACAATCAGAAAGAGTTCTTTCATTTGCTCACTTGCTTGTTGATCAGGAGAGCTGTGTGCATAGAGTTGAACATCTGGATGCAGCAAGGATGTGGGTATAGACTGTAAGAGGAGAAACTTGAGGCAGAGAGGCCGTGTGACTTTCCCAGAGTTTTAAAGAATCATTCAAACTTCAACAGGCAGAGATGAGAATGAAGGATTAGATAAAAGATGAGGGATAGCTCACGCTTACCATGATATGGCCCCTATTCTCTCCCTTTCCAGTGCTCTTCCTTCCTATGAAGGTGCAGGTGAGGATGAATGAAAATGGCAGAATTTCAGTCTGAGCAATTGATGAGTGGAGAGGTCATATGGCATTTCTAAAATAAAGCATAGCAACTAGAAGAATCCATAACACAGGTACTCAGTCTCCAAAGGTCCCAAGTGGACTGCATCTGATGAGCTTCTAAGGCCCCTCATTCATTCGCTCATTCATTTATTTAGTCAATCAGTGTTTTAGATGATTCACCAGCTAATTTATTAAGTGCCTACTATGTGCCATACGCAGCCCATAGACCAGGCTTCTCTGGTACTATTGGAGGGGATCAACCAGCAGTGACTCTGTGCAGGAAAAATCAGTAATTCAACAGTTTATCACCCAGTTCCTTGCTTATTAATAAACTAGCTATTTCTTCAGAAGGAATTCTAATTCTTACCTACCTCACAGAGATGCCAGAAGGATCAATTAGCTCATGTTCATGTGAGACAGAATGAAGACAAAAATGGAAAATGTGAAGTTCTATAAATGAACTTCTCCTCTGTTATTATCATTGTTATCATCATCATCATCATCATCATCATTATCACCATCATCATCATTATTTCTGCTGAGTTACTGCTTCATCAGACTATTCTTACATTTTCAATCGGGGAGAATAAAGCTTAATGGAGCCTAGAAATTAGGGAATTAGGAGCGACACACATCTAAGTGCAGGGGACAGCATTCTTGGTTAAACATCAAACCACCCTTTACCTTTCCTGCCCCTGAGTTTATTTGACCCTGAGGGAGGCCTCACATGAAAGTGAAATTTGAGATAAAGGGCCCCCTGTTCTTGTAGTCCAGGTCTCACTCTGCTCCCAAACTGCCAAGCACCTACATCGATCCTGTCTTTTCTTCTGTGTCTTTAAATTCCCATTATCCCAGTCATTCATGGAACTTTCCACCAAGGGACCATCTCTAGAGGATGCAGCTGAAAGGGTCAAGGAGTAAGTGAGTGTACCTGTGGCCCTCTGCCCCACTGCCACACAGGTGATGACAACACCAAAGACCTGGCACAGGAGGATGCTGAAGGAGAGAGGTGACTCAGGATGCAGTGGTGGCAATGGGGCTGGCTGAGAGTTGGGGGAGCTGTCTGTGGTACCAGGTGGACAGTGGTCCAGCTGGGAAAGTGGACTGGATGGTGAAGCCTGGGAAGGCTGTGGAATTGATGGCCCTAAGGGGGAAGGACCCAGCACGGACAGTTTGCCTCATTTCCCTTTTTTGCCTGGGACAGTGGCATAACATAACACTTACAGTCATAATATGTCAAAAGGACCTATGGTGCCCAAACCTCATATTAGAAGGTCAAATGAGGCTGAATTATTGCCCAAGGACACACAGGCCAGACCTCTGACAGTGTTCCCAAGCCCCTGCTCTTTCAAAAAGCCCCACATTACCTGTTTTCTCTGATTTTTCCATACCTGCAATTACTTTTTCAGGGACTGTCTTCCCCTCAAGTTAGTAAGTTTCATAAGGACAGGTATGGTGTCTACTGGGTTGGCATATATCCCTAGTGCCTAAGGTAGGGGTGACGCTGAGTGTGTACGTGAGAATGTGCACACGTGTGTAAGCTTGTGTGTATGAATGAGTGTGAATATGGTGCACGTCCCATCAACAGTCACATGTCTATGCCTTGTGTCCCTCCTAAAACACACAGACCTTGTCTCTTACCTCTTTTCCCCCACTGTCATCAGCAGAGTGCTTTGTTCAGAGTGAACATTTGCTCTACATTTGCTGACAATTTGTTCATTCTAAAATAATTTGCAACAAAGCAATGATAATCATACCTACATTGGACTAGTTCTATTTAATTTTAAATGCCTTTGCATGAGTGAAAATTAATTGTTCATTTTTAGCACGTTATACATTTCAAAGCTCTTTCAAATGCACATTAGTTAGTACACAAATTAAGTTGGTAGGGAATTTTGTCTCTTGATGGGAAAGGTAGAGAGTGTTTTTTTGTTTTTTGGTCAGGTTCAATTTGCAGAGGTCCATGACTCCTTATTCTAGTGGGGTACAAGAGAAAGACAGAGTAAAGATGGAATTTAAGCACTGTTACCTACTGGCTTGCTTCCTGATCAAGTTTAATAAAATTCTCTCTGTCTCAGATTCCATCTATAAAAGCAGCATAATAATACCTCATTCCTATGGCTGGTTGTGAGAATCAAGGAGATAATTTGGACTGTGATGAGCACATGGAAGGCATTCAGTAAATGTCAGTCTCTTCTCTTTTCTCAGTTGGGGTAGTCTTCCTGGAATAGCCACGATTTAAAACTCTTCTGAATAAAGAGCAAGGATCCTGACATTGACCTAGTGCTCATTCCCCTGATTTCCAGAGTTCCTGTCCCCCACCTTCTACCCTTGGGAAAGTTAAAAACAAACCAAACCAAACCACTAAGGCCACCTTCCTGCAGCCTTTTCCAGCACCGTCTTATTTTCCCTCTGCCTCGCCCCATCTCTCCCATTTGAAACTCTTGAAAGAGAATCACTCCATCTGTGTCTATGTATGTTTGTTTTTCCAAAACACCTCTTGCGAGATGCAGAGTTTTAATAACAGAGAAATGATCATTTGGTGGATTGCAGAGCAGTAAAAGCTAGGTGGGAAGCTGTAGAGACACCAGCATACCAGGCCCATTTGATGCTTACAGTGGAAATGAAATATTTAATAAGCAAAAAAAAAATGCAGGAAATGTGAATCAGGTTTCCCTTTTCCTTCTTTCTCTAGCAGAAATTAAACAACTTTTACACACCAGGTAGTCTTCAGTAGAGGATGCTAATGATGTCCCCAATGCCCTCTTCATCTGATCAAACTTTATTGTCTGTGTCAGGCTGCCAATTAAGGCAAGGCTCTCCCATTGCACAAACTCCCCAAGCCACCAGAAAGGTTAATTGAATCATGTACAGGTGACACTCTGGTGGACAGAAGCCTTAGAATTCCTTTCAGACAGTGGATTGGTTGGGAGAACAAATAAAAAAAAATAGTGGGGTTGTTGTGCAGCCAAAGTGACAGCTCCTGATAGAGAAAAGGTGACCAGAGCCCACCTTCCTGCTTCAGCCCTCCTGGCCCTGTGTGCAGCTCTGTCTTGCCACTTTTAAATCCTTGACAGTCCTCTCCAATTCTTTTCTTCTCTATGCAATGTCCTTTGCTGAGAAGGACAGAAGTCGTCTGAGGCAAGTTCATTCTGAAGACTGGGTCTGACCTGGATGGCCAGCCATAGCCTTGCACCCAAAGCAAGCCTTTAACCGAAGACCTACTGCTTCCGATGTACTTCCTTAGAATGAAGAGCATACTGCTCAGAGGATCGTGTCTATGAGAGTAATTCATCTTGGCCTCCTTCAGGCTAGAAATTATGACCCAGGCACAGAATATACTGCAGTTTTCAGGATTTGCTGAATGAGTAACTAGATCATCGAATCATGGACTGTTGGAGCTGAGAAGGTCCCTAGAGAGCCTTTCAATACAACCTCTTAGACTGCTGATGAGGAATCTAGGGTCAGAGAGGGAGGATGGCTTTCCCAATGGCTCAGGGACATGGAATAGAGGAAACTGTGGTAGGGTCCTGGTCTCCTCAATGAAGGAAATCCCATTGGAAGAACAGGAGTTGTCTAAGCCTGTCATGAATCTGCTCTATACTCAACAACCTCAGGGACATCTAGACACAAGCACTGAAGGTGCTACAAAGAACTTGGTGAATTAATTAAATTGGGGTGGAGTGGGGGCTGCATTCATTGGCATCCTTAATCCACGTTATGCCTTTAAAATCTATTTGCTTTTCTGGATTTTGTTCAGATTGCTGTGTCCTACAATTCATCAAAGAGTATAAAGCCCACTGGTTAACAGAACTAACTCCTTTTCATTTAAAAAAGACAAATTATTGCTGCTTTCAGGAAGACAGCCCACAGTAGACTTTTCTGGAGAGTGTACTAAGAAGATTGTGATAGGGATTCCTGATGTCGAGGCTACGCTATAGGCTTGGTGTAAGAGACAAATGGTACCTCAGGGATGGATGGTCCTTAAAGACCACCTTACTCAACAAACACCCAACACAGTTTCTGGGCCTCAGCAAATGACTGGTGAATTCATGCCAACAAAAATGGATGGGTGGATGGACAGAGATGGGTGGGTGGATGGTTGAGATTCCCAAACCCCACCCTCCAGGAATCAAAATGTGATCGTTTGCTCTTCAGTGTGGTAAGAATACCACCTGATGAGCTGGCCTGGACCACTTTAGTCAGCTTTGACTGTTAGGATACAAATGGTGAAAACTCAATGCCCCACCTGCACCCAATTGCCTTTTCAACAGAATTCAATTCTAAAAGGGATTATCATTGATACCTGCCTGATCTATTTTAAGAAGCAGAGATGTATAACTTGGGTGAGCTTGGCTGGAGGGCAGGCTGGGGCCCTAGCAATTGGCAGTGGCCTTTAGAAAAGTGGCACTGTCACACTCTTCATCTGACACTAGACTCAAAGCCAATTCTGTTTCTGTTACAATTGGCCCACATGTCTCAAGGGTGTTTGGGGAGGAGGAAGAGTTTGAGTGTTTGTCATAGGCATAGGTTTGTGGTGGGCCTACAGAATAGCATGGTGACTAAGAACACAGCCTTCAATGCCAGGCTGCTAAAGTTGAATTCTGGCTCTAAAACTTACTTCCTATGTGACTTGGACTTGATTGCTCTGTGGCTCAACTTTTTTATCTGTCAAATGGCAATAAAAACAGTATGCATGAAGATTAAATAAGATCACTTGAAGTCTTTCACACTTGGCTTCCTTCACTCAGCATAATATTTTTGAGACACATCCATGTAGTTGCACATGTCAGTCATTCATTCCTCTTTATTGCTAAGTAGTACTCCAGTGTACAAATATATGACAGATTGCTTATCTTACTACCTGTTGATAGACATTTGGGTTATTTCTAATTTGGGGCTATTATGAATAAAGTACTATAAACCTTTACATACAGGCCTTTGTGTGGACATAAGTTTTCCTTTCTCTTGTGTCATATAATAAGTGTATGTTTAACTATATAAGAAATTTCGAAACTGTTTTCCAAAGAGGCTAGACCATGTTTCATTCCAACCACAAATATATGAGAGTTCCAGTTGTTCCATATTCCTACCAGCACTTGGTATTGTCAGTCTTTTGAACTTAGCCATCTAATAGGTTTATTGAGTATCTCATTATTGTTTTCATTTGCATTTCTAAATGACTTTTAACTCTTTTAGAAAAATCACATTCACCTTAAAAGATAAGAAAACAAGATATGTGATGATGTGTGCCCATATTCTGATGGGAATTCCCAAAGAAGATTCCAGTTATGTTAAGTAACTTCCACATAGTGGAAACATGCATATGGCCGTCCAATGAGCCACACTGAAGAACAGTGTACATTTCAAGAATGTATAGTCATATTTTAGATTGCTTTTAAAACTCAATTCTGTTACCTCATAGCAGACTATTTGGCAGTAGGACACGGTGATTAGTAGCAGACTCGGGTCAGCCGGCTTGAGTTCATGCCACTCTTGGACCTCGGTTTCATCATCTACAAAGATTAAAGGAGTTAATACATGTAAAAGACTTAGAAATATACCTGGCACACAGGAAGTAATCAGCAAATTAAGTTTTCATTGTACTTTTTTGGCATTTTTTCCTCTTTTCCATTAATACTCTGTGCCATTTTGCTCTCTGATCCTAGTGTTTAATGGAATTTGAGCAGTAATCCTACAGCAATTCAATCTAGTAGATTAGACACTCTGCTCCTACCAAAAAATGGAGGAATATCTAAACATCCCACTGCACAGAGATAGGGTAAGAAGGATGTTTGGAAAGAGAGGAGGGACAATTGCTTGCTGGTTCTAAGGACTTGAAACCATAAAATGGACTAACATGAATAGAGTTTGTTGAATATTTGCAATGTGTAGGGTGACAATATCACTTATCCTCTAAATCAGGACACTTTTGAATTTGAAAAAGGGCCTGTTAAGACAGCAGGTGTAAATCAAAATAGTCCCAGATAAATAAGAGTATGTAATCTCCCCAAAAATGTTCCAGGCACTGTGCTAGGTTCTTAAAATATTTAATTAATGAACTGACCACATTCATATCAGAGTAAATATCATTAATTCTTATTTTGCACCTGGGAAAACTAGGTTCATAAGAGGTTAATTAACTTGCCCCTCAAATCACACCACAGTTGGTGAGCAGAGAGCTGGGATTCAAATACAGATCTCTGATTCTGAGGCTTCTGCCCTTGCCATTGACCTTTCTACCTGCCAGCAAGCCCTCAGGACTTCTCCCCATGCAAATATCCTTTGCTTCTATTTCCTTTAAAATATATTAATAACATTTTTCAGGAATACAAAACGTTATAAGAGATCAGGAAGGCGCATATACCACCACCCTGCTTGAGAAATAAAATATGATAAACCCACTTGCAGTTCCCTGTGTATCTTCCTAATCCACTGCCTCCCTCCCCCAGAGCAGCAGGAACTGTCCTAAACTCGGTGGCTTTATAATTCCCATGAAAATCTTTCTGCTATTAATGCATGTGGATGTACCCACAAAAGGTAGTTTTGCAGATTTTTAAGCTAGTATAAATGGTGATATGCTGTGCCTAGTCTCCTACAACTCCCTTTTCTCATGCAAGAGTGGTGAAGCACTGGCTTGTCCATATTTAGTGCTGTGTAGTATTCTACTGTGTGACTACACAATAGTTCATTAGTTTGTTCCCCCCATTAGAACTACTAGAATGGTTATTGTTGCTCACTATTATTATATACAGTGATTCTAGGAAGTTTCTTGTACCTTTGCCCTCATATCTTGTATCTTTGCCCTCAGAAGCAAAGGATATTTGCATGGGGAGAAGTCCTGAGGGCTTGCTGGCAGGCAGAAAGGTCAGTGGCAAGGGCAGAAGCCTCAGAATCAGAGATCTGCACTTGAATCCCAGCTCTCCTGCTCACCAACTGTGGTGTGATTTGAGGGGCAAGTTTCAGATGCATAGTCTTCAATAGGTTCTGTACAATGTAGGAATTGGCTTGCTGTGTATAAGATTTTGACTATCTTTAACTTTACTAGATACTTCCAGACTGTTCTCCAAAGTGGTTTTGGCCATTTACCCTCCCAATAGCAATGTATGTGAGTTAGAATTGTTTCATATCCTCACCAAACATTGGTGTGATCAGATTTCTTTCTTTTTAAATAGTATGGTGAATAAAGTTGTAATAGTATTATATTGTGGTTTTAATATTCATTTCCAGCATTTCTCTGATGACTCTGATTACTAGAGAGATTGGCCTTCTTTTTATAGGTTCACTGGCTGCCTGGGTTTCCTTCTCTATGTAGTAGCAGCTCTTCCCTTTTTTCTCTGTTCCTCTGTTTCTCAAGTTGGTCCTCCCTTAGAAAGGTTGCATTTGCAAGAGAAAGTCACTATTTTTCTCACTGCCTTGCTGCAAGAGACAAGTCTCTTTGTAGTTTAAGGGTTACGCTGCCAATTGCACTGGAGAAAGTGGCAAGAGACAAAATAAATAATGAACAGAAGGATGTTATAAATATCCCACAATCTTACAAAAGTTTTACTTTCAAAATCTGCATTTCCAAAAAAGGTTTCCCAACCTGGGGTCTTTGGACCAGGACCATGGATAAATTCTAATAAGGTTCTAAAGTTCTCCAGAGAAAAATTTTAATTCATGTTTTCATTTTGGTCAAGTTAAAGGGGAAGGAGCCATAGTGGGGCTGTAAGAGTGCTCAGAGACAATGAGGAAGATATTCCCTTGGACATTTCTTTATACTTAACTAGTTACAGGCTAGGAAAGTAAATATCTGGCATCCTTAGCTTCTATGCTAGAAGATGAGTTCTGCCAGCTTGAAAGAAAAAGAGGATGACTCTGGGTAAGTGTGTGTGCATTTGTATTGCTGTCAACATGTTCTGAAAAACCAGCAGCTCTGCAGTATAATACATAAAGAAAACTGTGAAAAAAAGTTGAGTCATCATCTGGGACATTTTGCCATAGGCAAGACCAGCTCAAAACACTGAGCCAACAGTCAGTTAAGCAGCATTTCCTCTTCTTTCCCTGCCTAGCCCTCCCCACAATCAGCCACAGTCTCAGCTTTTCTAGCATATAAGACCCTAGTATGCTATACAGTCCAAGTTTGTGCCTCAACTACTTTAAAGAAACACATCGTTATGACTTCCTTCCTCCTGCCTTTCCTGAGGCCCCTTGGCTTAATTCCCTGCCATCTTTGATCAAATTCACTACTAAACACACATATGAACCTGATTTTCATCTGGCTTTCAACTGCTGTTAAGGTATTTCCTCCTGAGCACTTCATATATGGCCCCTCCCAGAGAGACTGCATTTCACTCTAGGATAGGACTGTATAGGAGAAAAAGTGTAAACCTTGGAGTCAGATAGAAATGTGTTAAAATCTGGGCATCAATATTCTACACATCAGTATAATAATAAAATGTTAAGAGTAACTTAATGGCAATAAATTCAACAGCAACTTAGATAAAATGGACAAATTATATGAAAAATGACAAAAACTGACTGAAGAAGAAATAGAAAACCTAAAGAGTCCTACATTTATTAAAGATATTGAATTGGTAATAATAACAATAATAACTTCCCACAAAAATTATCAGGAAGAAATAATACCAATCCTCCATAAACTCTTTCATAAAATAAGGAAAGAAGAATGCTTCCCAAATCACTTTATGAGGACAGCATTACCCTGACACCAAAATCAGAGACATCACAAGAAAAGAAAAGTACAGGCTATCCCTCACAAAAAATAGTCATACAAATCCTTAACAAATTACTAGTAAATTGCAAATAGCAACATGTAAAAAAGAGGGTAATGTACCGTGGCCCATGGGATTTATACCAGAAATGTAAGGTTGGCATAACGTTAAAAAAGTAATGTATTTCATCATATTAACAGAATAAAGAAATGCCACATGGTTATATAAATGGATGCAGAAACTGCATATGACAAAATTCAATGCCTATTTATGATAAAAAAAATAAAATAAAACCTCCCAGCATAGTAGAAATACAGGGAAATTCCTTAATCTGATCAAGTGTACCTATGAAAACTTTATAGCTAACATCATACTTAATAGTGAAATATTGAATGCTTTTCTTCATATTAGAAACACTGCAAACATATCCACTCTCATCACCCCTATTCAGCACTGCATTGGAGATCTTAGCTAGTATAATAAAGCTCAAAAATACATAAGTAAATAAAAATAAAAGGCTTACAGATTAGAAAAATAAGTAAAAGTGTCTATTTTCAGAGAACACGGTACTTAAAAAATTCTGAGAAATTTATGGAAAATCCACATTGGCCCACACAAAAATGTATACACAGTATAAATAATAGCTATTTTCATAAGGGCCAAAAACTAAAAAAAAAAAGTAAATATCCATCAACAGGATGGACAACCAAGTACTCAACAATAAAAAGAAAAGCCAACTGATACATGTAAAAACATGGATAAAAACTTTAAAACACTATACTAATTGACTAAAAAATACAAAAGAGTATACTGTATGATTTGGCTTTTGCAAAACAAGTTAGACAAATCTAACCAACGGTGAAGAAAGAAGATCAGTGTTTGCCTGGGAATGGAGTGGGAACTGACCAGAAGGAACTGTTTGGAGTAATGGAAATATTCCACATCGTGATTGTGGTGGTAGTCACATGGGCATATACATTTGTCAAAACTTGTCACACATGCACTTAAAATGTGTGCTTTTTATTCTTTACACATATACCTCAGTAAAGTTGAGCTTTGAAAATGTCCTCATCATTTACAGAGTGGCTTAGGCCAGCTGATTTCTCCCTTGGAGCCTCAGCTTCATAAAATGGCAATGATATTGATTTTGCAGATTTGCAGTGACAATCTATGTAAGTATTATGGTCATTTAAGTATGGTACTTAGGACAGAGTAAGCGTTTAATAAAAATTAACTTATTATTAAGTTATATGTGAATATGCAAAGAGAGGAATCTACAATGCTAGAATTTCAGATATGACAAAAAATGTGGAAGACACTTTAAGGCAGGAACTCTTGGTCAGTGCTCCTCAAAATGGCCATTTTTCTTAATTTTTCCAAGCTAACTTTAGGTCTGGAATTTAAATTACATCATCTTATACTCTCATAGCAACTTTATTTCATTTGATTCCTGAAGACATCTTTTCAAGTAGATAGGTCATAAACCATATGACTCTTTAGAATTCAGAGAAGTAAAGGGACTTGTCCAAGGTCACACAGCTCAACCAAGCCTAAAACCCAATGACTGAGAGTAGCTTAATATATTACTCAGAGAAGGTTGAGGAGAATGGGGAAAAGACTTGTTTTTGCAGAACATCAGAGCAATCATGCTGTTTGAAACACTACTTTAGAGATGAAATATCTGCCCAAGGTCACAGAGAAAGTCAGTGGCAAAATGAGACATCTCCTGAATTTCAGCCTGGGATGCTCTGGCATCCCCTGCATCCCCTGCATCCCCTTTCCCCTGGGAAATGGTGATGGACCTGGAATTTGCTCTTGACCTCCACCAGGACTTAGCAGCACAACATGCTCTCCTCCCATGTATTTTTTTTTCCTAGTCTTTTCTAGCAGTGTGGCCATCTTTCTCTCCTGCATACTCCTGCCAGGGCAAAACAGCTAGGGATGATGAAGGTCAGCGGCCTGTTGGCCCAGCTGTTCAGGCAGGGGAGGATGCCCCACTTCTGGCTGCCAGGGAGTAGGAGGGGTGAAGTAATTAATTCCTATGCATATCATTGCCAGGATCACTTACTGATCCAGGGAGGGAGATTAGAGATGTCACCCAGTAAATTGAGTCAGAGCCTTCACCTCGATGCTCCACTGGCAATTTTACACAGTGCCTGACACAGGAACAAACACAGGGTACAAAAAGGCAGCAACTCCCCTGAGTGATGGACGGGGGGAATTGGCCCAATAAATTGTTCCCTGTAAAAAGCCATGTTTGCCTCATTAAAAGGCAGTGAATTCTCTATTGCTTTTCATTAGCTCTGGCCTTGCTAGACATGAGGTGTAATTGACAGTGTGGTTACAGGAGGTGGGCCCTGAGGTGAGGAAGACAAAGAGGCTGAAAAGAGATTCTTATTTATTAAGGTGGAGGTGACAGGCGGATGCTTAATAAGTTTTTGGCGTGGGGGCAGGGAGGTAGGAGAGAGGTGGGATCCTCTGAGGGTTGTTCCAAGGGCATTCCAGCTGGGAGAGAAAAGAGATGACCAGACTCAGAAGAGATGGACAGCAGGCGGGAGGGGGCCACTCATGGCTGGCACTTCACCCAGCCTGGGGCAGTCATGAGTGCTGGGCTGAGGTCAAAAAACATGGGTTATAATCCATTCCTTTCACTATTCATTGCGATGTTCACATTGTCCCAGATTTGGCTGCCGGAAGCCTTTAAGTTCCTGTGTCTTCTCACCTTCAGTCTTGGAGTTCTCCCTTATCTTAGGCTCCAGGTTCATCTTATATATCATACTCTTTCCATACCCAGCCCAGGTTCCCTTTAGTGGGTAGAAAAGTAAAACTATTCCTCCACATTGAAAAGTGAGGTGCAGACCACCCATGCAGTACTTCACTTCACAGACTTCAAGGCTGAAGTCAGAGTCATAAAGGATTTTTTTTTTTTTTGCAGAGAGTGAGCTGTGGGTGCTATGATCCTACATCTCATGGGAGAAACAGGAGGTGTCCTCACTTTGCCTTGAGTCTAGGAAAAGGCTTTTCAAGGAGGGCACCTGGAGAACATGCCATGTCCCCACTGGGCTCTTGCATATCTGTGCCACATCTTCTTTACCCAATTGTCTATCAAAGGACACTTCGGTTGTTTCCATGTCTTGGCCACTGTGAGCAATGGGTTACTACTCAGCCATAAGAAAAGATAAAATGCTGCCATTTGCAACAACACGGTTGGATCTGGAGAATATCGCACTAAGCAAGAATAAGTCAAACAAAAAAAGTCAAGAACCATATGATTTCACTCATATGTGAGATATAAACTTCAGGCAACCAGTGAAAAACAAGAAAAACAAACAAAAACTCATAGACACAGACAATGGTATGGTGGTTACCAGAGGGAAGAGGGGTAGGGGTGTTGTAAAGGGTAAAGGGGGTCAAATTTTATTAACCAAGTTCATCCCAATAAATTTAACTTATAAAAAAAGGCTCTGACTCCCAGAGGGGGGGGCGTCTAAGGCCGTGGGGAGTGCACCTGGCCTGCCCCACACCTTGAGTAAATGCATCCGCCTGCCCAGGAAGTGCAGTCAAGGGTTCCCTGCGGGAACTTTCAAAGTGTGCCCCCTGAGAAGAAGAATCAGTTCCGAATATTGGCCAACCCGAAGAAAAGCCGGTATGAAACATCAGTTTCTAGATGGGGAAATCAATGCCCAGTTATATAAGTCCTTCCCCACCCTTCTTCAACACTTAGGGATCAGGAAGTGCCTCTGGGGCCTGGAGTGGGGGACAGGAGGAAAAACAGGGAACTGACTATACCCCATCCACTCCCAGTCCCCACCTATCCAGGCTCGAAGAGCAGCCTGGGGTATGGGAGGGAAAAAGATTTAGAATATTTAAACATTATTTTACCAGACATTTTAATTAGTAATATGAGATTATTCTTCTGACTGGAAGGGACCTGAAGACCATTTACTAACTGAGAACCAGCAGATCAGGTCTGGGTCTCCGAGATGCCACCCAGGGGCAGCAGAGGCTCAAGTTCTAGGGAGTAGGTTTATACCTGTAATGAGGTGAAGGTGGAGTGGAGAACATATTTCTTAATGTCACCCCACTGAGTTAGTTTCCTGGGGCTGCAATAACAACTATCGCAGACTGGTGGCTTACAGCAGAAATTTATTGTCTCACAATTTTGGAGGCTGGAAGTCCAAAATCAAGGTGTTACCTTGGCCATGCTCCCTTTGAAGATGCTAGGGAAGGATCTGTTTCAGGTGTCCCCTAGCTTCCGGTAGCCACAGGAATTCCATGGCTTATAGATGGCCATCCTCCCTCTGTATAGCTTCACACCATCTTCCTGCTGTGTGTGTCTGTCTTCTCTCTATCCAAATTTCTCCTTGATCATCTGCACATTTACTAGTTAGGACTTAAGATCTTTTTAGGGGACACAGTTCAACTCATCACATCTAGTATTGCCACTTGCTTGAGAAAGCCTTCCTTCCTGAGCAGATGCTATGCGTCAGATGCTGTGCTGAGCACTGGAGGCACTACGTGCATGAACTGGAGGGACCACGGGTGTGAGCATCATAGGAGGGCAGCCGCCTATACAGGAAGAGTAGACTGCTCCTGCACTCAGGAGGGGGCATCTCTCTGGAGGAAGTGACTCGAGCTGAGTCTTGAATTTCAACTTGGCAGTAGGTTGGCAGAGATGGGGGTGGGGGGGTAGGCCAAGTTGGGAGAAGGTTAAGTGATCAACTATCCTGGTTTGCCCAGAACCGAGAGGGTTAGTTCCTGGGATATGGAACTTTTGGTGCCATAACTGGGATAGCCCCAGGCAAACCAGGAAGAGTTGGTCACCCTAGACGGGGAAGACATGTGACTTCAACCAGTAGAGACAATTGATCAGACAGAGTAAAATCAAAGGTGAGATGCAGTAAAGATCTTGCAAAGATTGTCTGAGCTGGGAAAGCAGGGAGAGAGCAGTATTAGCTGGGGTGTCTTGGAAAGGATTTGGAGGGTTTGGGGGAGTTTAAGCTGGGCCGCCTTTGAGGATGGGAAGGATGGATAAGAGAGAGAGAAGCACTCCAAGTGGAAGGAGCAATATGCGCAGGAGAGAGTCACACCTCAAGAGGCTTCAGATGAAAGAGGAGGTACAGTTCCTGCCTCTGGAGCTTAAACCTTGAGGGAGGAAGAGAGAATCAAGCCCACCTGCAGAGATGCTGTTAGGAAAGCAGATGGTCAAGCCAGGCCAGCCAGCAGGGTCCCCAGTAAGCCAGCCATCCACAGGAAAATGCTGGTAACAGCAGGTCACTAGGGAGAATGGTTCATATCCTCCCAGACTCCTATGGAAGGAAGCTCTGTTGTGCTCCTAGAGAACACTAGAAGCCAAGTTCCAGGATTCTGATGAGGCTGAGCTCCCAAGGACTAAGGACCCCTTGGCAATGGAGGAAGGCTGTTTTCTTCCCTTCCTCCCTATTGACTCCATTCGTCCTTCCTTCCATCCATCTAATAGTTACTAAGTGTCCATTCCATTCCAGGCCAGGTATTGGGACCATGAGCATGCAACCAGTGAGTGGAAAGAGGGAAGGCTTCTCTCCTCATGGACGCTGCAGAGGGTGGAGACAGATATTAAATGATCAGAAAAATAATGAAGTCACAACCAGAATCAGTGCTATGAAGATGAAAGCCAAGGGTCTTATGAGAGTATAAATACAGGGCTAAGATTTGATCTGGAAAGCCAGAAGCAGGGGCTGGGTCTGCCTGTTCACCAGGACTCCCTAGCATGACACAGGAAGGAAGCTCAATCAATGAAAAAGGTCGAAGACTGAATCTGAGAAGTGGTGAGCAGTTAGGAGAAGGTGAGGGTTGGTAAAATTCCTAGTCATGCCTGTTCAAGAAAAGAGTTTTAGCAGGCACAACTTGAGGATTCCTGAGATAGAATACCCCATAATTCATCAAATTTTTCCTAATCAATTTGATCTGCTCCCACATGGCTACCCATATAATTGGGGCGACACAAGAAATTGGATCAAGGTCTATTTCCCCATAGAAAAAGAGCATGGCTCTCTCTACCAACATTGCCCCTTGAGGTTCTACTTCTCTTTTCTCTCTTCTTCCTCCTCCCCAAGGAAGCTCAGGAGGGACCAGACCAGATGCCTGACACTCCATGCCTTGTTGTCTTCAGAAGAAATACTGGCAAAATGGGAGCCCTAAACTTAAACAGCATGTTATGTCCAATAATTAATTTTATTCTTATATCCATTGTTTATTTAATACAACTTTAAAACTACATTATGAGGGCAGAACTGCACAGCGTAGCATGAAAATGAGCTGGAAGCTTTCCAAGTGGAGGCCAGGAATTAGCAATCGGTCAGATGTGCAGGATGGTGCCAAGTAAAATGTAATCAAGAAGCCACACTTCTGATGTTTCACCAGCAAGGATGCTACTCAAAAGCATTCAATTTCCTGATCCTTGGGCTGTAGAATGGCCAGGGGCCACCTGACTGGCCAGAGTGGAGTGAACATCAAGATCTCCAAGGAAACTGTGTCAGCAGCCCTGAGCCACAGCAAGGGGGCAAGCTCTGTGCCACCCTGCCCCCCACCATGATGGCTGATTTTATGTGCAAACTTGAATGGGTCATGAGTGCCAAGATATCTGCTTAAACATTTTCTATGTGTCTGGGAGAGTGTCTCCAGAAGAGATTGGCATTTGAGTCAGTGGACTGAGTAAAGTGGAAGGCCCTCTGCAAAGTGAATGAGGCCCTAATAGAACACAATGGTGGAGGGAGAAAGCACTCACTCTGGTTTTGATTGAGCTGGGACAACAGTCTTCTCTGACTCTCAGTGCTCCTGGTTTTCAGGCCCTGACTCAGACTGGAATCCACACCGTTGGCTCTTCATCTCTCAGGCCTTTAAACTAAACCACTGGCTTTCCTCGGTCTCTAACTGGTAGATGGCAGATCATGAGACTTGGCCTCCATAATCACATGAGCCAAGTCCTTATAATCAATCTGTCTCTATGGGTTCTGTTTCTCTGGAAAACCCTGTCAAACACACCTCCACCCAGATGCCACTTGCTGTAGACTGCTTGCTGCTATTTAGAAGAAGGACCTCAAAAGGATCAGACCTCCCTCTGGGCCTGATCTCTGCTTCTCCAAAGGTCAATAGGGAGCTCTGGGCACGAGACAGAGCCACCTCGGTTACCAAGGGCTTGGTGCCTATACCCAGCCTATTGTCTGTTACGCTCTTGCCCATTTGGTCTCTGTGGATTCCCTGGGCTTGACCATCCTCTGAGCTTCCTGACCACCTTCTCAGGCAAACCATAAACACAGCCCTTGCCTACCTTTCCCTTGCCTCTAGGACTTTCTGGCAGCCTGACCACAGACGCAGGTCTTAACTCCATCTCATCTAGTCTCCATGTGATGACCAATTGCCATCTATGGCTATGTGACCCTTGATGCCTCCTGGCACCTTGGACATGTAAGTTTAGGACCCAGCCTGCCTGCCTGGAATTGGACTCACAAACCACTCAACCTGGTTCAAAGCCCTTAGCTCTACCTTGGCCACCAGCTTCAGCTACTCCCCAGCTGCATGTACCTCACCCCCATCTTGACATCATATCCTGGGCTTTCAGCCTTCCCCTATTTCATCTTTTTTTTTTTTTGGCTCCTCACCTGCTTTCGCAATCCCTCCTCAAGTCCCTCCCCAAATAGGTGTGTGCTTCAATGTCTCCAGGCTCCACCCAGTCTAGACTACCAACCAAGCAGTAATATTTAGCCAAAGTCTTTTCTAATGACTGATTTTTATACTATCAATTAATATGGGCATAGTGTTGAACTACACTGGCAGAAAATGTCATAGCAAATACTTGGTTAATTGATTTTTCCACCTGTGTTACAATTAGAGCACATCAGAAGGCCACATGTTCTCAAAGGCCAGCTCGTGTGTTACATTCTCCGACGGCAGAAGAGTTAAGAGGAAATGTGAGTGCGCCCAGGGCCAGACAGCTGCAGTTTCAGACACCTTTCAGGCAGTCACTTTCACTTGCTGTGCAATCAGAGACAGGGTGCACACTCTACATTTTTTCACACCTAGAATAGGACTAACGGTATTGACTCATACAAGGATGTGCAACTGAAAAAAATATATACAAATGTATCTGTTCATTCATCAGTCATTTAAACGTGTATTGAGTACTTTCTATGTCTCAGGCAAGGTATTGGGCACTGGGGATATAAAGATGAATAAGAAACAGTTGCTCAAAGAACTTGCAATCTAGAGGGGACAACAGACGCTTAAATAGAGAGTTATTTGTGTCCAGTATGATGATAAAGATATGCAAATTACATTTCAGGAGCAGTCGGAGTGAGAGAGGGGGGAACAGAGATGAGACAGGAAGGCTTCCTGGAGGCAAGGCTAACCCAAAAGAATCAATGTGTCTTATCAGATGAATGGGGACAGACCAGCTTTCCAGACAGAAGGAGCAGCAGGAACAGACTCATGGTAGAGGAACAATTTGGGGAGTGTGTGTGTATATGTGTGTATGTGTTTGTCCAAAGACATGGGAGAATTATGTAGAAACTTATCAGAATTCTTAGAGCACATGGTTAAAGGCTGAAAATAACACAAGATCAGCTGAGAGATCTGTAGAAGCCTAAGTCCCACATGAAGAAGCTGAGGATTTGCCCTGGCTGGTGTGGCTCAGTTGGGTGGAATGTTATCCCATAACCAAAGGGTTGCAGTTTGATTCCTGATCAGGGAACAAGCCTGGGTTGTGGGTTCAATCCCAAGCCCAGAAGTGTATATGCCCTGGAGGTAGCCTATTGATGTTTCTCTCTCTCCCTTCCTCTCTCTCCAACAGCAATGAAAAAATGCCCTTGAGTGAGAATAAAAAAATGAAAAAAGAAACTGGGGATTTACTTACATATAAGAAGTGGGAACTTACTCGATATATTAAGCAGAGGAGCAACATGGTCAGATTTGGTTTTAGAAAGCTCATCAGGCCAAGAGGGAAGAGGTGTAGGTTAAGAAGAGCAAGCCCAGAAGCAGAAAGACTAGTGAGGTAAAGCCAGAAAGTCAGTCCAAGTGTTCAGTTGGCAGGGATCCAAAAGAGGGGCCAGGAGGCCCTGGACTAGGTGAGCGCCTGAGGACCCGATCAGAAGTCAGATGATAACATGGAAAGGCAATAGGATGGAAATACAGGGAGAAGCACAGAAGGCATTTGAGACAAAGCAGCAAAATTAACTTTACTGGAACTAGGGTACCAGACCAGAGAAAATTTTTAATGCAGCGAGAGAAAAAAGAGAAATATTACCTTCAAAGAGCAAAAGTAAGACTTACAGCCAACTTCTCAACAGAGATCACTGAAACCCAAAGACAGGGAATCATATAGTCAAAGTCCTAGAGAAAGCAACTGTCAACATAAAATTTCTACGATGACTGTATCCTTCAAAGCTAAGATGGAGAGGTTTTCTGCTTCCTTGTGGGACGCATGCAGTAGCTTGAGGCAGGCTGGCATTCCTGCTGAGAGCAAGTAGATTGGCCAGATAAATGGAGAAATCACTCATTTGAAGGCATTGGAGATCTGCTGAGGGGATGAGAACCACAGGGGCTGAGATTCTGGATAGGAAGGAAATTTAGAGAGAGGAGCTGACTTCAGCAGCCAGCAGAGTCTTAGAATGGGGCTTTACACCAATGGAAGACTGCTGGTGGGGACCAGAAATAGCAGCAGAGGCCTGGCTGGTGTTGCTCAGTTGGTTCGAGCGTTGTTCCGTAAACCGAAAAGTCACAGGTTTGGTTTCCAGTCAAGGCACATGCCTAGGTTGTGGGTTAGGTCTGATGGATGTTTCTCACATCAATGTTTCTCTCTCTGTCCATTCTCCCACCCCTCTCTAAAATCAATAAGCATGTCCTCAGGTGAGGATCAAAATACATACATACAAACATACATACATACTACATACATACATACTAGCAGAACTTTGGGGGGAAGCTGGGGCCTCTGGATCTCATGGCCTGTCTTTCTATCAGGTGAACTCCCTTAACCGAAGCTCCCCACTGCACTGATTCTGCAGGGCAGAGGGGATGCAGCCTGGGCTTCCTCATCTCTGCAAAGACGTCCTCCTGCATGCTGCTGGATGCAGCTGAATGCTACAGCCCAGGTAAGGTGGAACTGGATTCTGCCTTCTCTCCTGGCGGTCATCCCCTGGAGCTGAGGTGGGTGGCATTATTCTTAGATAGCCTACTGAGAGGTAACAGACATTCTGGCTCAATAAGAGAGCGAAGGTTGTGATCAGGGCTGGGAGCGCAGGAGAAGAGTTGAATGCAGAATAGGCCATACATGGGCCAGGCATTGGAGGCCACGATTAAGGGAAATCCAGAGATCTGAAGCCCTACCTCCTATCCCCAAACCTCATGGCTTCTCTCATAGGCATGATAGCTTCCATTCTGCTTCTCTACTTATAATTCTGCTCTTCTTGCCTGTAATATCCTTCAAACTACTCCACCACCCTCCGGCTACCCATCATTTCTCCTACAGGCCTTACCATCACCATAAGGCCATCCACATCCCACACAGAGCCATTCTCCTAAGCACCACTTAGCAGTGGTCACAAGCCCCCTCGTACAACTGATACTAAATTTCCATGACCAGTTCTCAACTGCTCTACCAGATGATAAGCAATTTGAGGGCAGGAACCAGCCCAACCCAGGGCTCTGCACAGAATACATGATACATGATACTTTGCGTGACAAGAGAGATAATGACTGCAGTATTCTCAAGACACAAAGTATCTCAGCCCCCAAGGTCTGAGCAAAACTAGCCTCTCAGTTATTGAAGATAGAGGCCTTGTCTTCTCTTTCATCTCCCTATTTCCAACTTCCTCACTCCCTAGGGCCTGCTAGCAGAAAGTAAATAACAAATGAATAAATGAAGTCACTTTTCCCGGTATCTTTATCAGTGACCTGTTCAGTTATTTCCCCCTCCTTCTTTTCTTTTCTTTCCCTTCCTTCCTTCCAAAACCTAGCCTCAGAGAGAACCTGGACCTTGACCTTTGCTTTTGGGTTGTGAATCCCTTAAAGAATCTACTGAAAGATACAAACCCTCTCTTTAAAAAATGGACCTCCCATATACCAAAAAGTTTGTACCAAATTTTTGAAGGTTCAAAGAATACTCCCACCACCAAATTATATCACCTGTGCAGTGACTCTTCTAATATTTTGTGTCTCATTGAGTGGGATGGGATTGTCATCAAGGATTGGCTCCCATCCATGAGGGCACCTGAGCCCACAGACACCCCTCCAAGGAGCATTCAGAAGGCTTTGATCATTTCCTGCCCATTCAGGTGCCACATGTGATATGTGAATTGACCAGACGTTTATAATCTTGGACAGGTCACTGGACTTCAGGTTGCAAATTGCAAAACGAAAATAATTAGATGGTTAAGGAATTTCCACTTGATTCCATGATAATTAATTCCAGTCAATAAGATCAATGTCACATTTCTTGTCAGGACCCCAGAGAAATTCCACCATTGGGTTCACCTCCTCTCCAGCGTTAGGTTCTTAGTAGCCCAGGATCTTGCGGACTCACCCACTTCTTGTTATACTGAGCTGAATAATGGTCCCTGAAACACTCAGGTCCTAATCCCTGGAACATGTAAATGCTGCCTTATACAGCAAAATGGACTTTGCAGTTGTGGGTGATTACCTTAAGGGTGATTGAGATATGATTTCCTCAAACTTAGTAGCATCGAACACAAATTTATTTCCTTTACAGTTCTGTAGGTCAGAAGGTTCAGCGCGGGTCTTCCTGGGTGAGATCAGAGTATTGGCCGGGTGAATCCTTCCTGGAGGTTCTAGGGGAGAATGCTTCCGTGTCTTTTCTAGCTTCCTTTCCAGATCCTAAAAGCCATCTTCTTTCTTTGGCTCAAGGCTCCATCCTTCAAAGTCATCAATATTGGGCAGAATCTTTCTCATGCTCTCATCTCTCTTATTCTCTCTTCCAATTTCCTGTTCTACTTCTAAAGATCCTTGTGACTATCCACAGGGAGAATGCAGGACCATCTCCTGGTCTTATGGTCAGCTGATTAGCAGCCTTCATTCTCATTTGTCGTATAACCTAACACATTCACAGGTTCTGGGAGTTAGAACACAGACACCCAGAGACGGAGATGGTAAGAACATACCAGGTACGATGAGAAAGTATAAGCCAATGTCTGGAAGAAGAAATGCATAATGTAGGTGTGAGAGACAGTGAGGGGACACATGAGCAAAGAAACTAAGGTTCCAGAAGGAGACTTGTGCAAACAAGACTACAGAGGTTGTTTGGAGCTAGATTGTGGACAAACACCTTTGGATACCAGATGGTGAAGAGTTTTGTTGTATAGACGAGAGGGAGCAGGGAGTGCCATAATGAGAGTGTGGTTTCATAGTTACTGGCTTTGGTGAAAGGCAGGACCACAGAAAGCCTTTGGCATTCATTTCTTTGACCTTATTTTCATCATGGCCCTGGGAAGTGAAGGGGTGACCTCGGGCACAATATGGGCATCTGTGGGGTAGATATAGGATTAATGGGACTAAAACAGCAGGACACTGAAAACCAAGAGAAGGTCAGAAGAGAAGAGGCAGAGAGGGGATGGCGAATAGGGTAGAGTTTAACCCATTCATAACCTGCTCCCTCCTTTTAATTCCCATTGAATAGGCCTGATTCCGTTTTGATAGAAAACATGCCAGTGCGTGGTTCAGAAGGCTATAGAATTGAGAGCTATTAAATACTAAAAAGACAAGGTGAGAAACAATTTGCAAAATCTCCTCTTTTTATAGACTGCAGCGATTGAGAAAAATTGAGTAAATTCCCCAGCTGCCTCGACTGCAGTCTGTTTCAAGATTCCATCAATTTTTTACGGTACAATCAATATTTATGAATCCCCAAAGAAATGTAGCAAAGAGAAACCCGGCACAACATTTTCTCAGTGGTTTGCAGAGATGTAACAGGGGGACCTAAATAACTTTTAAAATAATCTCAATGACAATCAAAGACTCTTCCATAGCCAATATGGTTTAATGTCGGTGTTTATATTAGGGCTGTTCTGCTGAGGGTGGGGGCAGGGAAGGGAAAACACTTGGAGTTTAATCTGTCCAAAAGATAACACTTGGCTATAATAAGTATGCTGTAATATGGTACTTAAAAATTCAAAGGAAGTGCTATATTAAAAAGTCCCCGGAATTTTTTTTAATGCATTAAAATATCCTCCATCGGTAAAGCAATGGATTTTTCAGTCAGCTGGAAAAAAAAAGATTTCTGGGGGAAAAAAACAGACAAACAAATCCACACTGCTTTAATGGCTACTTTAGGTTTAATATCTAAACTTATTTAAATAACTCTGAGCCCTCCTGCTGAGAAATATTGAAACTAATGGATTCCTTTGTGCGTAATCTCCATTTAAATGTAGAGTTTAATTTCCCTTTTGGCTAAACCTGTGTGAAACTAGTCTTGAAATGTCCCTCTTAAAAAAAAGAAAGCCCCATATAGATTATTTAGGGGGATTCCTTTATTTTATTTAAAATTGGTTTTGGGCATTAAAACTAAATAGCCAGCCAACAGTGAGCCCATAGACCCCCTAAGTTTATACTTGGAGCCAGAGGTGGGTGCTAGGGACCTGCCGGTACCCACAGGTGAAAGTGTCCAGGTGTGTGATGAGCGCACCCTGCCTTGCACAGATAGGGCACCACCTGTGAGCTCTGCCTCCCAGGGTACCTGGCAGTCCTCACCCTCCACCCCAACACTGTCCCCATTCTTCCTATAATGATAACATCGAAATTCCACTCCTGGAGCTTCATCTATGAGGCTCATAGCTTTGATTTCTGCTCCATGCAAATTGCCTCAGGCAGGGTCACACTTCCCTGTGTGGCCGAGGACCATTTTGTGTGCATGAATATGCACAGTCCTATGATGTCAGAATGGGAACTGGGACCTGGGTATTGGTCAGTGCTGCCCTTTTACTCTGCAGGTAATGAAAGCGAGACCCAGAGAGGACTAAATCACTGTTCAGTGGCAGAGGTGGGACGGGAGCCAGGCGTCCTGTTGTCCAGCCATGATGCTCCTTTTCCAGGAGGATATTCCACACCCACAGCCTGTTAGCACCTGTGTCTTGTACCTCTGGGTGTTAATTCATGTGCTTTTTCGTCCTTGCCATATAACTTGGAATTTAAACTGCATGTGTGAATGTTCCTAAAACTGAGCATGTGGGCTAAAGTATAATATGTTTCTTATAATCACCCCAAACCGTACAGATGTGAGAATATTAGGGTTATTGCCAAAGGATTCCTTTAGCTGTCTTCTCTCAGTCGTGTAGCTAAAATTCAGATTACAAAGATGCAATTTGTATATAACTGTTTTCATAATACCCCACTGCATGAATCCTGCCATGTCTGGGTGTGCCTATCCAATGATAAGCTTCTACCCTGGCCAGGAGAATTCATGGGCAACAGTATGTGATAAAGATGTAAAGTGAAGAGCGAGAGTGAGATAAAGGTCTTTAACACAATGTCTCTGTGACAGAGAAGAGCTCTGTGACAAAGGCAGGAGTTCTGGGTCCCCCGTTCCTTCTCTTTACAGCTGTGGGAGCTGAGCAAGTCCTATAGCCCCTCTGAGCATCACTTGCTCCAGCTTTAAAATGAAGAGGATGATAATAATAACTTGGTAGACCAAGGGCAGGCCCCTGGACCAGATAGAGGATTGGGGGGGTGGGGGGCAGGTCTTCAGGTTATTGGATTTGATCATACTACATTAGAACAAAATAGCAAGTGGAAGACAAGGATAGGATATTTGAGGTCCAGTTGTAGCACGAATACATACACATGCATGCACATGCACACACACACACATGCACACCAGCTGTGAGGACAAGACCCATTTCACAGTCTTGCCTACGTAGGTGACTTAGAAAACATGAGGGTCGAACATAAACCATAGCCTAAGGTGACCCTGCTATTACAAAGCTCTGCGCCTGTCTGTCTCTCAGCCTCTCCAGGACCACTTGTAGAACAGCCTAGTACAGCCAATGGCTTGGCAATGTGACTCAAGGAACCCCATGAACTCCATGCTCTAAAAACTTTATCCCCAACAGCCGGTGTCAGGGATCACGATGTCCAGTTACTCCATGGATAAGAACATGAAAACTTCAATTAAAATGCAGAATTGGCCCTGGCCAGTGTGGCTCAGTTGGTTGGAACATCACCCCATGCACCAAAAGATTAGGGGTTCGTGTTCTAGTCAGGGCACATACCTAGGGTGCAGGTTCAATCTCCTGTTGGGGCACATATGGGAAGTAACAAATTGATGTTTCTCTCTGATGTTGATGTTTCTCTCTCTCTCTCTCTGTATAAAGTCCATGAATATATTAAAAACATTTTTTAAATGCAGAATTAGTGCCCAGGGGAGACAATGCTGTTATTAGCCATTAACACATGAGCTAGAATCAATTCTTTTACCACCTAATGGAGCCTTGAAGATTGCAGAATATGACACTAGTAGAGGGAAGAGGCATAGGACAGACCTCAGCTGCCATCCAGGAAAGGAAGGACCGGTCTGGACGACAGCTGGGGTCCATGGAAGCCTGAGCAGTGGGGAGGGTTCTCTGGGGGGTGGGAAAATCTGCTTAGGTTAGAGGATCTGGGGGCCTGGCACCATTGCCCAGCTGCTGTGCTGTGTTCAGGGCTATAAAGGCCTCTAAGAAAGAGAAGGAGTTGCTTCTGCTTTCAAGGAGCTCATAGTCCAGCAGGGGAGACCAGACACTATAGAATTCAGTAGTAAATTAGAAGAACATGGAGACTCAGCACAGCATGGAGGCTTAAAAAAAGACCAAGCTGATTGGGCAGGTGCAAAAGGCTTCAGAGAGAAGGGGATGGCTGGAGAAGCCCATCAGGAACTGGTCAGACAGAGGGGGACAGAGGGAAAAGCAAGGGAACAATGGAGAGGACACAGAGCTCACTGGAACAGCTCCAGAATGCCCCACTAGTCACAAGACCTCATTTGAGATGCTAACATCTCAATCAATGGCTCTAACTGCATGGTTGAACCCAGTGTTGAGTGGTGGGGCAATTCACTTGTCCATGATGAGAGGGCACTACAAGTGAGAGGGGGAGGGGTGTGGCTCCAGGGAAGGAGGAAGAATTGGGAACATCATTGCAATCTACTTCTCACTGCTTATTCCCCTCCAATATCATGCATTTCCCAAGGACCAGTGCTGTATCTATGCATCTCTGTGACCTAGCACAGTGCTTGGCACAGAGGAACTGTGTTAATTCTGGATTGTATAATATGTGTGTTCAGCATAAATGGCCCAATTTCACTGAACCGTGGGCAGAGCAAGGCCAAGTTTCTATGGGTTCCATGCCTTTCATGGAGTCAATGAGTAATTGCCCATCACAGGGTCTTGGCCCTTGAGAGAGGAAGATGAAGGATGGGGGGATTTGACCTAAACACATTTCCAGAAGATAAGTTTAACTATGGCCTTTTCCCATTCTCTGTCCCTCTAGCTTCCTGGAGGTTTCTGCTTGACCCTCTCATACAGAATGTTCCTGCTACACTCTGTCTGTGGATGTTTGTCCACTGTAATATCCTACTATAGCCCATTCCCAGCTAGCTCTCTCAGATCAAAAATGATCTGTGTCCTTACAATAGAACTGCTGATACTCTCAGTGCTACATGTTAGGAGAACAATCTGATTACACAGCATTTATACATGACCTCAAAATTACTTTTATGCCTTGGCAACTGTACGTTTACCTTCGCACCACTCCACCTACGAGAGCATGCACAGGTCTGTGAACACATGCCCACATCTGTGCACACACATGGACACACACACGATTCCTGCTTCCTTTCCCTGGGTCAGACATGTCTGACTCCTTATAGATAGACATTCCTATTCCTGCTTAGTTGTTAAAAGAGAAATGTTACTTCCTTTCTTACACTCCCAATGATCTTCTAGAAATTGTCCAGGACAGGCTAAAGGAGGGGCTTTTACTCACTACATACACGGTTACCTTCAAGGAAGGTGGCCCACCAGCCAGTTCTTTCTCACAAAATAGGGTGTTGGGAGAACTCCTGCAGCACACTGTGTTGGCTACACCACACTTGCTCCCCCAGCCATAGCACATTGGCTCCAGATCCAGCACACAACCTGAAGTGACCCCAAAAGGCCCAGGCATCAAGGTGCCCCTCAGGCAGCCCCGCTTGTACTCCAACATGCCGGGGCACCTCACCCTGAATGCTACAAATTGGCCCACTCAAATCCCCCCTTCAGGAAAACTGAATATTGGCTGAACACAGAGAAGACAGATCACAGAATTTGTGGTTGTTTTCCTGAGGGTAAGATGATGCACATCTTAGGCTTAGAAGAGCTGCATCTTAGGAAAACTTTATGGCTGATGAGGACATATCTTGAGCAATTCCACATTCCAGTGCACCCTTCATCACACCGACAACACCGAAAGCACACATCTCTCCCCTCGTAGCGCTTAGAAACCTGATGATAAAGAGAGGGGACAGTCACAGAATGTAGCTTCCAGCCTAGACTTATGCCTGCCCACAGATGATTCCATAAATGCTTGTTTTATGTTTTTTTAATTATTTATTATATTGATATCGCTGACTAGCTTACCATTGGTCCTTAACTACTTGCTGTTCAATAAAAGTATCATCAGGTGAACTTATATTGTGTTTTAGGTGATAACAACACCAAACTCCTATCTTTCATCTTCTGCTTTTCCAGTCTGATGGCCAGAGAGCCCAGCCACCATCCACAACACAAAACAGAGGGCACTCAGAATGAGGGTGAGTGCTCGTTATCCTTGTCGGTCTGGCTCAGAGTTAGAATCCCTGCTGGTGATATTACTTTCCGATATATGGGGCCTGTGTTCACACTGCTGGAATGTCTCTTAATTAAGAATCTTTTTTTGTCTTATGCATAAATTAATCAAGGTAATTATTGTAGCATTATTATTATTACATTGTACTTATAGAGCACTTACCTCCAAGGTGCTCAAAGCAGTTTATAGATTTTTTTTTAAGCTAATGAACTCTAGTAGCCTCTAGGCAAGATGGAGAGCAGAGCAGGGATTATTAGAGCCACATCATAGTTGGAGAAAATGGGTCAGGCCAGAAGCAGGGTGGCTTCAGCTTGCTGCAAAAAAACTCACTCAGATTTGCTTATACATTCATATACATCTCTCTGCTGTCTGTGGAGGTGTGAGGGCATGAGGAAGGTTGCCTTTGGAGTGTGATAGGCAGTATTCCTTCTCTATCTACAGAAGTTGGACTCATATGGCACCTTTGGAGCCCAGAGAGCCACTCCAGCAGGGTTTGGACTTAGAAAACAGACCAGAAGCATCAGTTTCTCCTCTCTTTCTTCCCCTCCTTCCCATCTTCCTTTAAGTCATATCCTTGATCCAGCTGCTGGGTGATACTGGAAACAAAGGGTATGGGGAGAGAGAAAGAAAACTTCCTCAGCACTTGTCATCAGCACCACTTAATTTACTCTGACCCAGACGTCATCACATTGTCATCCTTTCAGGTGTCACCCCCTGATGCTCTAAGTCCCTCAGGAGCAGCAGAGAATGGGGGTGGGAAAAGAGCAGGCACCATAGCGGTCTGGGGGAAATTCAAGTGCTGGTAGAGATGGGGAGGGGGCAACAGGAGGCAGCAATATTATGTGAAAGCCTGGGCTTGAGGTTCTTGTATTATGTACTGATAATAATAGTAACAACAATATCAAGGTGGCAAACATATAGGTGCATTTCCAGGTGCAGATAATAGACTGTCTCCTCCTTTTACAAGATTGCTGGGCTATGATTGGCTATCAACATCCACATGTTATAACTCAGCAGGCTCTAGTGGTTCCTCATTAGCATGTAAGCAAATCATGGTACTTGTGGGGGAAACAAGTGATAACTGACAGTGAACAAAGAAAATCTAGTGATATGTTGGATAAATGTGGAGTCTCTGCCTCCAGAAGACATTCATTCATTTCTTTAAGCAAATCCAATTCATAGCAATCCATGTGATCCCTCAACATAGAAAACCTCTTCCCTCCCCTCTCCCTCTCTTCCTAGCTTAGTCTAACTCATTCTCGAAAACCCAGATCAGATATCATTCATCCATTTCACAATTATTGTTGGCAATAGTGGCTTTACCTTAAGGATCCGGCACTATTTGGAGCACTGGTACAGAGCAGTGACAAAACAGATTTTTAAAAAATCTTTGCCCTCACCGAGTGGAGAAGAGGGGAGGACAGATAATAAAGAAATAGCAAATTGTCCAACAAGTTGGAGAGCTATAAGTACCACGGATCAACAGTGAAGTCGGGAAAAGGTGATAGGGCATTCTGATAGCAGAGGTGCAATCTTAATGGGGTGCTAAGTGAAGACCTTTGAACCAGGACTTAGATAGGAGAACGAACCATGCAGATTTGTGGGAGAAGAATATACCAAATAAAGGAACAGGGAGTGAAAGGCACCAAGACCAGAGGTTGGTTGAGCCCCTCAAGGGAAAAACAAGAAGCAGAGTGATGGTCAAAAAACAAACAAACAAACAAACAAAAATAAGAAGCATTGGCAAGGACATGGAGAAATCAGAACCCTTGCATATTGGTGGGAAGGTGAAATGGTGCAGCTGCTGTGGGAAAAAGTTTGGCAATTCCTCAAAAAGTTAAACATAAAACTACCATATGACCTAGAAATTCCACTTCTAGGATATACCCAAAGAAACTGAAAGCAGAGACTTAAACCGATACCTGTATGACAGCGTTTGTAACAGCATGATTCACAGTAACCAAAGGTAGAAACAACCCAAGTACTCATCAATAAGTGAATGTACAAACCAAATGTGGTCTATCCATACAATGGGATATTATTTAGCAGACCACCACAAAGACTTTGGCTTGAATTCTGAAATGGGAGTCATGTGCAGGAAGGGGTAGAGCTGGGGAATGACATGATCTGACCAGCTTTTAATAGGCTTCTATGTTAAAAAATCAATAAAAAGTGAAGCAAGGATGGAAGCAGAGAGATCAATGAAGAGCTATTGCAATACTATGGTCAAGATATGACAATGGCGTGGTGGTGGAGGTGATAAGAGAAAGTCATGTTCTAGATGTAATTTTCAGGTAAAGATAAGTGGAGTTGCTGATAAACGTGGGGTATGAGAGAAAGAGAGGAGTTAAGAATAATTCAAGTTTTTTCATCTGAGCAAATTGGAAGGATGTCATTAGCATTAACAGAATGAACAGGGAGATGGCAAGTTGGGGAATTAGGAGATGAATGCTGTGTATGGCACACTGAACACCTGAAATGCTTAGAAGACATTCAAGTAGAGATGTCCTACATGGTAGCTGGATGTATGAATCTTGAATTTGGAGAGCAGACTGGAGTTAAGGTTTTTAGTGTCCTCAGCATACATCAAAACTGGATGTACTCCCAGGAAGAGTGTAGATAGAGAAGCAGAGATCATGAACTTGGCATTGGAGGACCCAATATTAAGTTGTCAAGGGGATGAGGAGGCTGAGAGGCAGCAGTCCATACAGCAGAAAGGAAAGCAGGAGTGTGGGGTGCCCTGAAGCCCAGTGAAGGAAGTGTTGTTAGGAGAATGATCAACTGGGTTCAATGCTACTGAGAGGTTGAATAAATGATGACAACTGGCTATTAGATCTAGAAATATGGTGATTTGATGAGACCAGTCTCAGTAGAGAAGAGAGGCAAAAGCCTAAACGGTATAAATTCAAGTAAGAATTGAAGATGAGAAATTGGAGACAGCAAGTAGAGAGAAGCTTTTTGAAGAGTTTTGCTAAAACAAAGAACAGAGAAAGAGGGTGATGGAGGGGGAAGTAGAAGGGATTGGAGGCTAAGGCTTCTTCCATCCCTCCTGTGGGGTCACGCCCCTACCCATGTGCGTCTACCTCCCCAAACAGGCTTGGGGCTCCTTGAGGGCAAGAAGTGTAGCTGAGGCATCTGAATCATAATCTAGCCATATGTCTCATATGTCATAGCTCTCAGCCAATGTTTGCTGACCTGAACTGCACAAAGACTTGAACATAGTTAAGTTGATTTACAGAGGAGTAAAAATTGGTGGCGGGTGGGGAGAAATATTCAGTAAGTTGTCTGATTGGAATTCAAATTAAGCCCAGAACTCTGAGACCTGCTTCAGATCTTGGAGGGGAGACTCTGTGCCTGTAACAAAAAAGAGGTAGCTCTCTAATTCATTTCCCTTCACCTAAAACTCGTCTCTCTGCCATGGGCAACTGTAGACCAGTATAGCATGTAGAGCCAATGTCACTACCAGGAATGCACTATGTGTTAGCAGGATACAGCTCTGGCACAAGTGCATGATATCATCAAAGACTCAATTCATTTGCCAAATTCAGGTCCATTGTCTTGAATGTAAATTAAAATCAGTAACAGAGGGCTGCTGGTTCTATATATTTCTTGACTTTCTGTCACTTGTATGGAGCTTTTTAGGATATTTTGGATCAAGAAGATCAATGTGCACGTCCTTTACCCTTATAGTGAAAAAGGTACTATTCTTGCATAGAAAGATGAAAGCTAGAACCTTACCTTCCTCTTAGCTAAGTGACAACTTAACAGCTAACACTTAACTCTGTGCCAGGCACTATAGTAATGCCTTTTACATGTGTTCACTCATTTAACCCTCTCGACACATTTATGAAATAGATTCTGTAACTGCCCCCATTCTCCAGATGAGAAAAGCACGTAGAAGGGACCATCTTGCTCCAGTGTCTATGATGTGAGCTGCCTCTTGACACTGCCTCCTCTTTCTCTGCAAGAGTCTTAGGCTCTTAGGAAAAGGCAACAAAACCTGCCTTTACTTCCATCTGGTGTGTTGGTGTTCTCTGTGTAAGAGCCCATTTAGTGAGAAGGAAAGAAACAGCTCTTGGTGACGCCTCATTTCCTGCCTCTCTGGGAAGGTGCTGCTCCATCAGGTTGTTATCCCTCATGAGTGCCAACACCTGCGTGGTTATACCCAGGGAGATGAAAATCTTTCTAAAGCAATGTAGGCTTCTCTGCCCTGTTTATAGCATAAACTGAATACAAACTTGGCTCTTTTATTCTGCGGCACTTGGAAACAGATTCAGAGAATGTGGAATGTCCAGCATGGGCTTTCTATGTGACTGCTCAGTAAATGCTTACACAACAATACGGTCAGGACACCTTAGATTTTACCCAACATCGTGCCCCATGTCCTCACAGTTGGCACTTCAATGTTCTTTGAATGAAAGAATGAATAAATGAATTTGTACCGAGCTGGAATGCACTAATTCCCTCAAAAGCAAAGAAAGTATTTAAGGCTGTTTGCCCCTCTCTTCCTAACCCCATACATCTTTGAGTTCATGTCTACTGTCTAAATGTTCTCTCTCTTCCCTCCTTTGGACTTCATGTTTCATGTTTTACTACTGTCAGGGCCCACCTCTGGCAGCAACTTCACCAAGTCTAATCTATTGATTATTCAGAAGCCAGATAACCAACCTTCCTTCAGTGGTAAAAAAGTAAATGTACCTGGGCTCTGAGATAGGACGGAAGAGGCTCTACCATTGATGAAGGGCTTGAATTTCTGTGTATCAGTAGGTTAAACCTACTTTGGCTGGGACTTATCATTGACTCATTCATGAATTCAATGCACGCTTGATTCCAAACACTGGGGACCACTAGGTAACTGGATTTCAAAAAAGAGTGAATATTACTCTAAAAGTAAAATAGGTGCTGGACAAATTCATAAAAATAAGTTCTACCTGACGTACTTGATATGAATGAATATCAAGTTCAGAGGCCTGCCCAATGAAGACCTTTGTCATGCTGTTGGCTCTCAAGTCCAAATGCAGAGAAGGAGAAAGGATGATCATTTTTCAGCTCCAAAACTGTATTATATTAAAATTTTTTAGTCTGGGATTTCTTGAATGCTAGTTGCTTCCAAGAAGTAAAGTGAACACACTTTGGGATTTTATTCACTTGGTACATCAAGGCAGGACTGAGGCTTAATTAATATTTGTTAGTATTGACACTTCTAATCAAGGTACACTGTATTACTTGGGCTGATGGTATGTGTTCCTTATAAAAGAACTGCTAACAAGACCTCGCTTGGTTCAAGGATTTTCTTCCTGGGTCTTTTAGCATAACCTACCAATGGTACGTGTCCTTAAGCTACTGAGGAAGCTGGTCTCTTTACCTTACAGAGTCGGTTGTCCTCTACTTAAATGCCTGCTGGCTCACTGTGACTGCTGTAGAGTCACACTCTGATGTCTAAATATATACATGTGCAAAGACAGTTAACTAGGACTTATTTGGGCCTTGGGAATTAAAAAAAAGTAATTAACTGGTATTTTTAACGCATTTTCTCTTTACAGGATGATCTAGTTAAATGGTTCAGTTATAAGATCAGGGAATTTGGTACCTTTTGAAATAGCCCATCTTAAGTGATTCCAAAGTTATCTTAATGGGCCGGTAGCTTGTGCTTTGTCAGTTGGAGAAGCTAAAGGAGAGGGCAGAGTTGATCTGAGGAGCGGAGGAGAACCACCCAAGTGCACGGGGCATGGGAGTCATGGTGAACGCCCACCGTGATCAAGCCAGAAGTAAGCAATTCACTCACTGGGCTCAAGAGTGGATTTAAGATATTATGTCACATTTAGAAAATTTTTTTCTTCCAATCACCAAAGCAATTAAAATACCAACTTTGCAATATTTAAGACACAAAGGTCTCTATTTTCTTTAGACATCAAGCTCCAAATTCTACTTACAGCAGGGGCCCATAGCTGGGACTCAGCCCTTCCACCCCCGCTCCCATGCAACTGTAGGAAATGGAGTGAGTCTCTTCCCATCACTGGGCCCTGACTGCCTCCTCCCCGAGGGTCATGGGCTGGACCAGAGTTGACTTCGGTTCCTCCCAACTCTAAGCTCCATGAGTCCAGGCTCTGTGCTTACATCAGTGGGATAACCAGTAGGGGGTGGGGACGCTGATGCCTCTGCCACCTCCTTTGGGGTTACTGAAGGGCAAGGGCAGGACTAGGTTGAAATGAGTGAAGTGCTAAGAGTATAAATATCAGGAATAACTTACTCTCAGGGGCCTGCAAGTGCTGACCCTGCACTCTCTTACATTTTGCACCCAAGGTGCCTCATGCACCTCACCCTGGTCCCAGCCTGTGAAAGGATAATAGGAGACATAGGACTGCCATTTGAATAAATAAAATAGGATCCTAGAAAGTGGGGTACGAGGCAGGCCCTCCTGTCCCAGCATCTCCCTAGTCCCACCCCTGGCCACCACTTAAACTGGATTTGTTTGGCTAATGCTAATGCCTGCTTCTGACGATCCAGCTCCCTGTGAAAGTGTGACTGCTCTAGGACTGGCCTTCAGCGGCCACCAGCCAGCACTTGGTGGACAGGAGTCAACGGAGAGTTTGAGCAGTGGGGTGCAATCCGGGGCTCCTTAGGGTGGTCTTGTTGGATAAGAGAAATCTGAAAGGGAAAGATATTGCAAAGCTTCGGTCTGATGACTTAGTAGTTGGGGGACATGTCAACAGTCACCTCCCCTCATGGCAGGTTTGCCAAGGGAACCGTCCCTGTCTAGGAGGAGACAACAGAAGAAAGCAGATCTCACACAGGCACTGCGAGAACTCCTAATCCCACACTCCAGGCCAAGGCCTGTGGCCCCAGAACAGCCCATTGTCAGGGCTGAGTTCCCCCTGCCACACCCAGTGGAGGTTAAGCGCTCAAGGCATGTGTCCCTTCTACTCCTTCTGAGCAATGCCTCCAGGGACTAACTCGGTCCTCCACACTCAGAGCACGAGAGAGTGAACTCCAGATTCCCGCTCCCACCCGCTGCAAACGCATCCACTGATCTGTACCACATTAGGGTAGGGAAGGGGAAAAGGGGGAAAAAGTTAATTTCAGGGGGAAATCATCTCTGCTAATAGAACCTGTAAATTAGGGCATTTAATTACCAAAGACAATTTGTTCATTGTGGATGCTAATATTTACATTAGCAACTGCTTTGAAAGCATGAAATCTGATGAATTGGCAAAACCCTTTTACTCCTGTTCCCCAAATTAATCAAACGAGCCGTGATCAGGCTATTTATAAGTCTACTTAAATACATCTCCCTAGTGAGGGATTTTTTCCTCCTACCTCCTTCACGTTTTGTGAGCTCCCAGATATTCAGCTCCTCACCTAGATACTTGGTACCAGAGGATCTGAGTGGGAAGGTGTTTGATCTATTTCTATATTTAATGACACATTTCATCATAGCAGAACAGAGCATTGTGCCGTCTTTGTTGAAATTATATTTCAATGATAATCCCTTTTATTTGTACAACCCCTGGTGACTTCCAAGGAGCTCTATGGAGATGAGCTCACTCCCAACACCCACTGGGTGATGAAAGCCCCAGCTTCAGACTCTGATGTTGGTGACTGACAGGTTGCTGTGGGCCCCTCCCCGTACAAGAGCGTGGATTGGTGTGAAAGCATTAACTTGGGAGGGAGGGGGGCCGGAAGATGGACCGGGATGCATATCTGAAACCATCTTCAGAGCAAGGACTCTCCAGGACCCACGACTTCCTCTGATGTTGGCCATTTGGTCTCAGATGAGCCTCTTGCCCTGGCTATTGACCTTGATGCTAACCTATCCTACTCTGGCTACTGAACTTGATACTGACCTCCCTTATCCTGCGTTCTAGTCTTGCTCACTCAATCCTCCCCTCCTCAGCCCAGTGACATCAAAGGATGTGGCAGAGATGTCATCCCACTGCCCTCAGCCCCCACTAGGTATTCCACTGCTGTGAACACCACGCCTGACTCACAGGTCTTAGATCTGGGAGGAACCTGGAGAGATCCTCTGGCCCAGCCCACTGACATTTGAGGGTGATTCAAGGTGTGTGGGAGACTATGGGCAGAAACAGTTTTATGGAACTAAAGGAGTTATGGCTGATGAGGTTAGTAGATAAGACTAAAACACAGGTAGAATGGAGCTTGATTGTGGAGGACCATGAATGCCAACCCGGGGGGCTTGGACTTGATTCTAACCCATACGTATGGTTAAAATGAACCTCTTCTCAGTGGCCACTTGGAGGAGAGTCCCATTGAGGCCAGTCCAGCCCTTCTATTGCCACAGGGAAATGGTGGTCCCAAGTCACAGAGGCATGGTGCCTTACTATGTCCCAGCTCTTTCTCAGCCTGGCTGGGTGACCCTGGATAACTTTCTTCACCTCTCTGGAGAGGTGGACTTGAGGGTCTAGAGGGGCCCTTCTAGCTCAGCAACCCCTATGAGGAATTTGATCACAATCTTCCACTCTTTCTTCCAAGTCACATGAGGCTAGAGTTTTCAAATGCTCCCTGACATCACACCTTACCAACCTTTCACCGCTCCCTCTCATCCCAATCCCCAACAAGTCAAGCTTCTTGTTTCCCAGGAAACTTTATTTTGCCAATGGCACCCAGAGCACAAAAAGGCAACCCAAGCAGTCCAAGTTAGCTGTGTCTGCCCTCCCCACCCTGCAGAGCACAGAGCAGGTCGGTATTTAATCAGTTTGCAATACTACACATCTTCTAAATCTTTTAATCCTTCTAATAAAAAAGAAGTTAAAACATATACACACAACCAACCAACTAACAATGGCCCCAATTTTTGTTTTGTCTGATGGGGAGTAATATTCATGTCTACATGAGGATGGCATGTAATTAACATGTCATAATCAAAATGACTAAGTTTGACACATTATAATCACTGCATGGAGATTATAGCATAGCCAGGGGCGATCCACACAGCCTATCTTAATATCATTTGCATAATGAAAGCATGGTGGCAGTAATAGCTTTTTTCTCTTGTTATCATAATTCCACCCAGGGCTGCAAGGGGCTCCCACACTGTCAGATGTTGCCTGTTAAAAGTCATTGTGACTTGAAAAAGGCAGCAGAACTGACCCAGAGCGTCCCCCGTGGAACAATAGCTCGATGGCTGGTCCCTGATGAATAGAGTAGGGCAACCCCCGACCCCTACCCCACCAAAATCACCTAAGAACCCAGCAGACATCTGGACGCTCTGCTCTCTCCCCAGGCCTCTTATTTGCAGCGGGTGTGAGATTACTTCCTGATCAATGGCAAGTGCTGACCCTCTAAGACCCGAGGCAAACTTGGCAAGACATGTGAAGTCCCCAAAGCAGACCCCTTTTAGTTTGACAGTTGCCTGAATAGGGTACCTGGCCATCTAGAGCCCTGATGCTGACCACAAAGTTGAAGTCGTGGGTCCAACAGCCACACATGCCAGTTAGCCAGCCTCCCTCCTTCATGGCCACAGACTGTATCTTTAACCAGGATGAGTGCCTCTTGCAACCAACTGGGCAGGAAAGAATGCGGGAAAACACTCATTTACACAGCGTCCTCCCTTCCCCTGATTAGTCCTGTTTAAACCTACCATTCTTCCAGTTCCCTGCTTAGCCTGCTCCTCCAGCCCAGCCAGGCGCACTTGCTCTATGTCCATCACTCACCTTTCCTTCCAGATTCTTCTTCCCTCCTCTCGCTGCACCATCCCACTCTGACCTCCCCAAAACCTCAGCTGGAGGCCCACCTTTATTTAACCTGCTGGCACCTCCTAAGACCCATCTGTACCTCTCAAAGCCTGTACAATGATTACAGTTCAACCTCAGAGAATCACATGCCTTGGGACAGGGGCAATTTTTTAGGTTAGGGCCTGGATTTGGAACTCATATCCCCAAACAGACTTAAAGCATGAAAAATACTTGCACTCACGTTTAACAAATGAAAAGACGGAAATAGTTAGTATACAATGGCGAAACCTGGCAAATATCACCGTAACCAAGTGACCGAGGGTGACACCACCAGTGACAACCCAGGTTGCTGTCGTGTACGTCTGATAATTACACGACAAAAAGGGCACTTCACGCCTGTGGTATCTCCCCAAACCCAAAGCTTTAGTCTAGTCATGAGAAAACATCAGACAAGTCCAAACTGAGGGACTTTCTTCAAAATACGTGATCGGAACTATTCTGAGGTCATGGGGGGCAGGGGAGGGGGGACAGGAACTGCCACAGATCAGAGGACACTAAGGGGACAGGATGACGACGTGTGCCATGGGGTAGTGTTTGGACCTAAACTCAGAAAGACCATTTGTAGAAAAACTAGGGAAATCCAAATAAAGCCTGTAGTTTGTTATATAGCATTATTCAAGTATTAGCGTCTTAGTTTTGATAAATGTACCATAGTTAGGTAAGATGTCAACATTACGTAAAGTTGGGTGAAGGGTACAAGGGAACTCTCTGTACCCTGTAAGATTTTAGATTATTTAGACTTCATTAAAATTAAAAGTTTAAAAATATATATTCTCAAGCCCTGGCTGGTGTAGCTCAGTGGATTGAGTGCGGGCTGGGAACCAGAGGGTCCCGATTCGATTCCCAGTCAGGGCACATGCCTGGGTTGCGGGCCAGGTCCCCAGTGAGGGCCATGTGAGAGGCAACCATACATTGCTGTTTCTCTCCCTCTCTTTCTCCCTCCCTTCCCTTCTCTCTAAAAATAAATAATAAATAAAATCTTTATATATATAAATATATTTTCAATATTATACCCCAAGTCCTAAAACCACCGAAATCTCACAAGCTTTTAGCAAACTGGCAGAATTCAGTCTCAGCAGAAGCAACTGTGGTGGCCGGTGGCTTGGCAAATCCTGCCCACCTGGCTGACAAGGTGCCTGAGACTCCAAGCTCTGAGTACATTTTGGGTTGAGTATGAGAGGTTGGGAAGGAGAGCCTGAATCTGTGTTCGTAAACCATCCCAAAATGTGGAGGCTTCTCATTCCATGGAAGCTTGTCAGCCAAAGAGCAAAGGGTCTTGCTTCCCACCTCCTCTGCGATGTCACAAAGGCGTAGATAAGGACGAGTCAACAGGGGTTAAAATGCAGAAGGTAACACACAGTGGGGTTGGGGAGACCTTCAAGCTCCTGGGGCTGACCCTGCATTTTTCTCTGAGG
Source organism: Micronycteris hirsuta (assembly GCA_004026765.1). Classification (NCBI taxonomy): domain Eukaryota; kingdom Metazoa; phylum Chordata; class Mammalia; order Chiroptera; family Phyllostomidae; genus Micronycteris; species Micronycteris hirsuta. Next base: position 85,553 of record PVJI01001797.1, on the reverse strand, counting down.
AAACAGAGAACTTAGGCATTTGCCTGGAGTTTCACAGCAGGTTAGCACAGAGTTGGAACCCGGACCCAGCTCTTTGAGTTCCCAGCCCAGGGGTCAGAGTAAAATAAAATCATAGTTGCTCATGTCCAGAGGGGGCTGAGAGGTGGTGTCCTGCCCACCCACCCATCTCCTGAGAGACAGGGCACTGGTAATCCACACTTGGAAGCCGTTCAGAACACACCCGCTAGCCTCGCTCTTCTTCATTCCCTATCTGAGCCCCTCTCTGCATTGCTTGCCTTTCCCCATGGCTCCTCTTTACCTGGGACCCACAAGCATTCTCCTGCCCCCTGCGCAGTGCCACACTTTCTGGATGTGGCTAGATGCTACTCCCATGGCCCCAGAGCTGAGAGCTTTGTTGCCACGCCAGGGCTGTTTTCTCCCCTGTCAAACCCCTTCCCTTCTTTTCAGGGCTTGTCATTCACAGCTGCCTGCCAGTCACTGTCATCGGGGTCCTGGGAAGGAAATGAGAACGAGGAACTCAGGCACAGAGCCCCCCCATTGTGAGGGAGATGTTGACTCACAGCCAATGCATTTTAACACAGGGAAACTCCCAGGAAAGCCAGAGGGCTGCGCCTAGGGCCCGGAATCAATGCCACTGTTCCCTCCTGGGCCAGGAAACTGCAGGAACCTCTGCTGCGCCCAAGGCAGCCCTCCCACCAAGCAGGGGGTCCGGGAACCTCTGCTCAAATTTCACAAGCATCTCCTGACTCAGGAATGGCCTTCAAGTTGGCAACATTATTTGAAAAGCAATGAAAAGGCCCCCTTCCCTCAAAATAGCTTCTTTCCTGGTGCCTAGAATACCTCCATCTGATGTGATTCTTTTGCATTCAGAAGAGTTTTTGCCTTTTAATCTTCCCTCTAGGGTTGACTGCAAAGGACAGAACCCTCTCAAACTTCCCTAAGTGAAATGGGGGTGTGGCAGTAACTTCTGGATCCTGCGAACTATGAAAGCTGCCTGCCCCCGTGACTGATGACCACCAACCACCGCTCCCTCTGTAAGCTTTGCTGAACCCGCAGACTGAGCCTGTGCCTCCCTTATCCTCTCCCAGCTTCCCTTCCCTTCACAGCCCTGAGCACAGCTCATTGTACACTGATTCTTGGGAATATTTGCTTCTTTACTCTCTTCCTGTGAGACTGTGGGCTTTGTTATGGCATCACATCCCTGGTTCTAGCATGGCACTCGACACAGAGAAGAAGCCCAGTGGCTATTCCAGAAAGAAGGAATGAATGAAGAAGAGGCCCGCCTAGCTTTAATGGAGACAGCAGCGCGGGGAGGAGGAAGGAAGGGGAGGCAGCCAGGACCCCCCCACCACACACCCCACCTTCTCCCAGGACACAAACAGCTAACATGACACTGGACCATGCAGGCCATCTGCCCTGTTCTCTAGGGACAGCTCTGATAAGGTCACTCCATTCCTATAAATTTTTGCGAGATAACAGTGTACCTGAAAAGCAAATTAAATTCGTCCATGTTAGAATTCTGTTTTCAACTCTAATCATCATAGAGATCAACTTCCCCACAAAGAAACCCTTCCTCCAATTAACGTTTGCCATCTGCAAAAGCAAATTAAATAGAAGATGAGCGCACACAGCCCACCCCCAGCCAGCGAGAGCCCCTGTGCCCTGACCTGCCAGGGGACGCGTTCCAGCGAGTGCTCACGGTGTGGAGTCATTTAATGGGTTCTATTTTTGTGCTGTGTTTCCCCGAGACCTGCAGCACCACCCACAAAAGCAAGAAACGTGGGCTTCGGTTCTCCCACAAGTAACAGAACACCGGCTTAACATGGCTTAAACTCCATGTATTTATCTCCCGAGGAGCCAGGCGCACTGCCTGTCTAGTACAGATGACCACTGCAACGGATATTTTTTTTAAAAACCCCTCCTTATGACAAAATTATTTTCAGCAACAGATTTCAAATTAGCATACTTTACCACATATTTTCAAGGGGACATTGTACTCGGGTGGAAGTTAGGGCAGAGAGTACCCAGCAAGTTCATACCAGTCAGAATCACTTTGTTTTGCCTGGAGGGCATCCCGGGTCTCCAAGCCTCGTATACGCCCTGTGCTTAAATGGTAGATTCGAAATAAGCAATGCCAGCACAGTCACTGTAAAAGCAGGTCATCTGCTGAAGTTGGCTACTTCAGCGCAGTCATCCTATACTGACCACTCAGAGTATCTAACAGCGTGTTTAGAGTTTGAAAGAGTAAAACAGAGTGGCTGGAGTGATCATTTAAAAACCATGCCTAAATGCACCTGAATTTAGAGAAAACTTCTCTTGCTTAATCTCAAAACAAAACGCATGTAGTTCAGTCCGTCGGTGCCTGTCTGTGACCGACTGTAACACACACACATGTTCTTAAAACTACAGTCACCAGAGTAGTTGTTCAGAAGTTGGACTAACAAGAGTTGATGCTGATTAAAAGTTTATGAGAAGCAAGAAAATCTGATGGGATTTAGGCAAAATCCGACCAGTTTTAAGTTTTCCACCCCTAAGCCGTTAAGTCCCCACAAGCCGCTGTTTTCGTCCTGCACGTGGAGGGAGACTAGTGGAGGAATGTAAATGGCAAGCCCAGAGTTTTTGAGACGATTATCAGATTTAGGTAAGATTTACTTTGCTCTTTAAAAAAGATCACTCACATACACACACGCACGCGCACGCATTCACCCACATGCACAGACTGGTTTCCTGCAACACCAACGCACAGATTGCTTCAGCAAATTTGCCCCTCAAGTGAGAGTCTGAGCCTGAGCAGGGGTGCTGCAGAACTGCACACCCGGCTGCAGGAGGTAGATGCTCAGAGAGAAGCTTCCAGAAGCCCCCCAACCTCTCCAGGCAGACCTCCCTCCCACAGGAAGCTGAACAGGTCCATCCCTCCAAAGAAAATCCTTTGGTTGCCTTAAGTTGTACCTCTAGGGATTCATTTTTGGTGCCAGGCAGGGCCTTTCAGTCTTTCGGAGCCCCCTGAAAGGCACGCCCCCGTGAGGGTGCACTTCTGAGGACTAGCGGAGGACGGGGAGGGGGGCATGGCCTGAAAGCCAGGTGGTAAGAGTGGCTGCTATATTTTAGCACTGAGTGTGAGCCGATGGCCACACACTCTCTTCTGTCATTCAGCCGCTCCAGCAGCAGCCCAGAGCTGTCCGTTCCCTTTCCCAGCAGACTCGTGGACAAGCTGACTCGCAGTAACTCACACTCTCCGCAGGCCACCTGGCTGGGCACTGGCCCCACAACACCAAAACCAGAACCCGTCACCAAAGCTTTGCTGTTGCCATGCACAGGGTCCTTGTTCTGTCTTTGGTACTTGGCCTCCCTCCTAGAAGCACTGCAGTCACTGGGCTTCCAAAAAGCCCAGGAATCAAGATAGATAATACTTTAATACAATATTTTTAAAATTCAATGAATAAAAACCCAATCAATGATGAACGAACTATCAAAATATTAACTAAAGGCAGGATCAGTGCCTCTGCTTTGAGTTTTGTGCATACTATCGTCAATGCTTGGAATCCTCTCCCCCCACCTCATCAGCCTGACAAAATATCTGGCTTTATTGCTACTTGCCAAGTGGCCTTGGGAAAGGCATTTGACTTCTTTGATCTTAATTTTCCCCAAATGTAGATAAAGATAATAATTTCATACCATAGGTGGCTTTGAGGATTAAATGAGATAATGGCTGTAAAATGGTTAACGCAGGCCACATAGTATGACTGCATAGTATTCCAGTATGGCCACAATACTGTAATTGTATGATTATTGGAGCATTGCCTCCCCTACAGCATCTTCCCGTGATCCCTGACACCCCCAGGGAGCTTTAGGAGAGCTTTTGCTTTTTTCCTTGCTCCCATTGCATAGTGTACACATCTCAATTACAGCAAAAAAATTAAATTATATCATATAGTATAATTACTTCCATATTTTTTACCCACTAGACTATTTCAAACTATTTAAAATCAGACTATTCTTATTTTTGTTGACTTCTGACATATAGCAGCTATTAAATAAATATGTATTGAATAAAGGAATAAAGTGAGACTAAGTCCAAGAACAAATGAATTACCAAACAATATTATATGCAAGGACAAACCCACATCCACTGACAGATTTGACAAATACTTGTGAAGCACCAACCACAATCTAAGCATCCTGTTAGGAGCTGGAGCTGCAACAGTGAATACAATAAACGCAGCCCTATCCCCTCGGCATTACAGTCTCCCAGAGGAGGTGGACAATTAAAAGCAATTACAAGAAAGTGTTAAAGTGTGTTCAGGGAAGCTCCATCTAGCTGGAAGATCAAGTGCGAGGCAGACAGCAATGAGAGATGAGGCTGGGAAGAAAATGAAGCCAGGTGGCAGAGGGCCTTGAAGCCTTCCTTGCTAAAGAATCTGGACTTTATCCCAAAGGCAATGGAGAACCACAAAATGTGTATCAATAACAAATGGGAGAAATCCCAATACCACTGGCTTAAGCAAAAAGGGAATTACTGACGCTTGCAATTGAACCAGGGGGTTGAGCTAGCTTTTTGAAGAACCAGAATCAGGTGCTCAGACCAGCCATGAGGACCTGCCTTTGCCGTCTCTCAGCTCAGCTGTGCTCTCCTCTGGGAGTTGCTTTCTGCCTTGGGAGCCCCACGGAGGCCACAGGTGCTCCAGCCTCACATCTTCCCAGGTTCAGAACCAGCAAATCCTTTTTCAGGTGATTCAAGCTAAAGCCCTGGAACCTGGTTTGACTTGAGGGACCCACCCTTGGATAACCACTCTGGCCAGTGGTTACTCTGGCCAGGGGAGTGAAATGAGATGATCTTTTTATGGTGAGATGACATGTTGCATCCACTGATGCCCACTGCTCTCCCCACCCCACCCCGGGAGGGCTGAGATGGAGGTCGGAGACGGCACTCCCTATAGGAGAATCAGAAATCTGTTACTGTTAGAATGATAAATGGATGGATACTGAGTGACAAAAACAGAAACAGAAAACCACCACAGAAATATTTTTGGCAATGAGTGACTTTCTTATAGATTTATAACTAAAGACAAACCATGAAACCACCCTACACTGGTATGGTCATGTAGACAGTGGGTGGGTGGGGCCATGCTGCCAGCAAGAACAACAAATGAACCTACTGAGAAACGATGCCTTCCAGAGGAGGGTGGGGACAGCAGGCTGGAGACAAGTGATATTGGAGGTAGAATTAATAGAGCACAGACATAAATGTGTAAGCTTACAGGAGTAGTGATGGTTGAGGGGAGGAGAGATGAGTTCTGTTTGGATAATTAAGAATTTAAAAGACTTAAGCAACATATCTAGAATATGTGTGTACAAATGCTCAGGAGAACTTCCAGTCAAAATGGCGGCATAGGCAGACATGGCTCACCTCCTGCCACAACCACATCAAAATTACAACTAAAATACAAAACAACCATCACTCAGAACCATCAGAAATCAAGTTGAGTGAAAGTCTGACAACTATGAAATTAAAAAACCACATCTATCCAGACTGGTAGGAGGGTTGAAGAAGCGGAGCAGGCTGGTCCCACATCCACGTGTGGTGGATAAAAATTCAGAAGGGATATCTCTGGAGCAAGGAGTCCCAGCCCCACACCAGGACCCCCAGTCCAGGGTTCCAGTGTCAGGAAGATAAGTCCCTACAACTTCTGGCTGCAAAAACTCGTAGGGATTGAATCAGTAGAAAAAACTGCTGGAGCCACATGCAGTTCCCCTTCAAGAACCCGCACATGGACTCACCTACTCAGACTCACTCCCTGTAAGCTCCAGTACTGGGGTAGCAGCTTGAAAGGCACCAGTGACATACTGGGAAGAACTGAAGTGGCTGGCATCGAGGCTAGCAGAGGCCATTGTCCCTTTTCTGAAACCTCCCCCCACAGAGCCAGCAAGCTGGTGTCATATCTGACACTCCATCAACCTGGCTAATACAGTTTGCCTTGCCCTGAAGAACCTCTGAGACTCCACCCCATCCAATTTATAGATCCACCCAAGTTGCTTTTCCATAGGAATGGCTGGTCTTAGCTGCTTCACAACTTCCCAAATCCTCTCAAACAAGCAACAGCTGGCCTCAGTGAGCCCCAGGCCAGGCACTAGCAACAGCCAGCCTAGATTCACAAGTTGGTTTCACCTGGAAATCTCCAAGCCCAGCACAAGTAGCAGCCATCTCAGATGGCTTTATAGCTCAGGCAGGGTGGCCTAGGATAAAACACAGGTGGGGATTGACCTTGCTCTGCACTACCTGGGAAACCTCAGCATCTGTGCACCCAATGGGTAGCTACAGATCACATCAGAGCACTACCACCCTGCCCCTGCACAGCCGATTCTCCATAGAGGGCACAGGGTGGTGGTCAGTGGTCACAGCCAGTCCTTGCAGCTAACCAGCTGGGTAAATCCCTCCCATGATCTGCCAATAGCAATCAAGGCTCAGCTACAAGAGGAGGGTGTACTCATCCAAAACAAAGGGAACACCTTGAGTACCCAGCTTGGGTGATAGGGGAGGCTATGCCACTGGGCCTTACAGGTCACCTACTACATTAGACCACACTACCAAGACATGGAGTCAAAGCAGTTCTACCAAATACATAGAAACAAACACAAGGAGACTGCCAAAATGAGGAGACAATGACAGAACAAATCAAAATTCCAGAAAAGAGCTAAACGAAATGGAGGTAAACAATCTATCAGATGAAGAGTTCAAAACACTGGTTAAAAGGATGCTCATGGAACTTAGTGAGGACCTCAAAAGCATAAAAAAAAGATCCAGTCAGAAACGAAGGATACACTAACTGAAATAAAGAACAATTTATAGGGAAACAAGAGTGGAGTGGATGATGCTGAGAATCAAATCAATTATTTGAAACATAAGAATGCAAAAGACAACCAATCAGAACAAGAAGATGAAAAAGAATGCAAAAAAAATGAGGATAGTATAAGCAGCCTCTGGGACAACTTCAAGAGGTCCAACATTTGCATCATAGGGGTGCCAGAAGGAGAAGAGAAAGAGCAAGAAATTGGAAATCTATTTGAAAAAATCATGAAAGGAAACTTTCCAAATGTGGTGAAGGAAATAGATGTGTAAGTCCAGGAAGCACAGAGTCCAAAACAAGATGGATACAAAGAAGCCCACTCCAAAATACATCATAATTAAAATGTGAAAGATTAAACATAAAGAGAGAATCTTAAAAGTAGCAAGAGAAAAGCAGTTAGTTACCTACAGGGGAGTTCCCATAAGACTGTCAGCTGATTTATCAAAAGAAACTTTCCAGGCTAGAAGGGATTGGCAAGAAATATTCAAAGTCATGAAATGCAGGGACCTACAGCCAAGATTGTTCTACCCAGCAAAGCTATCATTTAGAATCAAAGAACAAAGAGCTTCCCAGACAAAAAAAAAACCAAAAACAAAAAAAAACACCCCTAAACTAAAGGAATTCATTGTCACCAAACCATTATTATATGAAATGTTAAAGGGACTTATTTAAGAAAAAGGAGATCAAAATTATGAAAAATGAAATAGCAATAAATACATATCTATCAGCAATTGAATCAAAAAATCAAACTAAGCAAACAAAAAGAACAGAGACAGAATCAAGGATATGGAGAGTGTTTTGATGTTTGCCAGATGGGAGGAGGGTGTGGGGGAGTGGGTGAAGAGGTGAGGGGATTAAGAAGCACAAATAGGTAGTTGCTGAATAGCCATGGGATATAAAGTACAGTAAAGGAAATGGAGTCGCCAAAGAACTTACATGCATGATGCATGGCCATGAAAGACAGTAGGGGGATTTCCTGAGGGAGTGAGGGTGATGGGTGGAGAGGGCAAAGGGGGGAAAAGTCAGGACAACTGTAATAGCATAATCAATAAAATATAATTAAAATAAAAATTAAAAAGAGAAAAAATGCTCAGGAGAGTGACATGAGCTGAAGACAGAGATTTGGGGGGTCACCAGGGGTCCCATAAAAGACAACTAAAGCTGCAGATGTGCATGGGATCTCCCAGGTAGAGAATGCAGAGGACAGAGGAAAGGGCCGACTCAGAACCATGGTGAGGACCAACATCAAAGGGGTAAGCAGAGGAACAGGAGCCAGTGTGGAGGAGAGGCTTGAGCAATAGGAAACCAAGAGAAAATGAAGTCATGGAAGTCAAGGGAAAGGAAAGTTGCAGGAAGGGGGCAGTTCGGCAGGACCAGATGCTACCAGGAGATCAAGCAAGACGCATTGAAAATGGGCCCGTTGGACTTATCTATCAGGAAGTCACCGTACCCTTGGGAAGAGCAGTTCCAGTGAGTTGGAGAACGAGTGGAAAGTGAAATGACTTTTTTCAGAAGTTGAGTTCTGAAGACAAGAGAAGCAAGGCATATAGACGAGGGAAGGGGGTGGTGTTTAAGCTGGACAGTTGGCCATTGACAGGGACACATTTCTCCTTCGCACAGTTGAGAAGTATCAGAGGCTTTTGATGCCATGCCCTTAACTTATCTTCAGCATCATACCCTTCTTCCTCCTTTACTCATGTTGTAAAAAAGAAGATCAAAGCAGAAAAAAACTGTTTAGAGTTCATTCTACTCCAGTGCTTTTTTTCTACTGATGAGAAAACTGGGTCCAGAGTGATTCAACAACTGTTCAAGGTTTCACAATAGATTAGTTGTAGAGCCAGGGACTTCTGACTTCTAGGCCAGAGCGTGCCCATTGTCTCGCCTTCTTCCTGTGTGCCCAAGACCCCCTGACTCAGGACCTTCTCAAGACCCACTTGCCCAGCTGGACCTTTGGCTTGGACAATCCTGTTCTAGTTGGATCATTTGAGTCTCCCATTCTACATCTTGACCCTTCGAGGCCCTACTCACAATGAAATGAATGTTCGTCTGTAGATCCCAGTGTCTGTCTGCATTCTGATGGCACCGCCAGTGGTTTAACCAGTAACCTCAGAAAGTTCTCTAAGGGTGAGAACTTCAGGCCTGGGTAAGGCAGACATTTGGGGGAAAGTAGGTCACTTTAGTTCTCCTTAAATCCTTCTGGGAAGGGTGTGTGTTTATGTGTGTATTGCTGCTCTGTTTAGAAAGAACAAGGGTGTTCAAAGCCATGCCCCAAACTAGAGTGTGTGTTCCTCACCCAGAGGGCTTCCTACCTGGGGATGCTCAAGCACTGGCCACATCAGCTTCCAAGCAGATGGCTAGTTACTGTGCACAAATGTTACACTGACTTTGGAATGTTCTCACATGTGCTCTTAGGGATGAATGAGCTCCTAATATTGTGATAATATTCATTTACCATAAATATGCACAGTCAGCTTTTAAGCATGTCATGTGGAGTAATTATCAGCTATCTGGGTGCTAATTGTTGGGGGAAATATTTACTTGCCTGTGAGACGGAACCTGTGTTTGTTTTGTTAAATGCACTGCCTTGCAACAAGCCCAGGACAATTACTAGTCTGATTTAAAGAGACTTGGATGCCAGGGATCCAGGATTCAGGGGTGGGTCTCTGCCAATTCTCTGGGGCCTTAGCCAGCTTCAAAACTCCACTCACGGGGGCCTATGAAATGTTTGGTTGGATTTGGTTCAGTAAAGGTGTTCTGAAAACCTGCTATGTGTAAGGTGTTTTGGAAACTAGAGGGAGATTAGGTCCTGGCGCTGTTTGACTTTAGGTAACTTATTTAACTTCTCTGCACCTCAGTTTTCTCATCTGGAGAATGGGATAATATCCACCCCCAAGGTTGTTAGGAGAATTAAATAATATGCACAAAACATCTAGCACAAAGACTGACATACATTAAGCCTTCAGCAAATGTTAGATCCTCTTCTAATATACACACAAGGGGGGACACATAAATAACAAACGCACAGCCCCCACCTTCTGGGTCCTTCCAAGTCAAATGCCTGGACTGAATGCAAGGACACCTTAATGAAAGATGTTCTCCTAATTGGTGGAAGATGCAGAGGTAAAAATGATAACATCTACTTAGGGAGAATTGTGAATGGGTTCAAATCTACAAGGGGACCTGATCTTGCCCACTGACAAAGGTATGGTGTGGTTGTGGGGGGGAGGGAGAGGCACCTACATTTGCATTATCCCCATCACTGGTGCCTGGAATTTTCACCTTCATCACCTCATTTCTATGAAACATCACACTTTCCTTGCATAATCCCCAGGGTGGTGAGACCAAAGCCCCTAGTACTTCAGAGTGAATAAATGTTTCCCAGGGGTAGGGCAACAGGATAAGAGTGCTGGGATGGAAGAAAGGGGAGTTTAAAAAGGCATTAAAAAGAGAGATGAGGAGAAAGGAGGCCATCTTTTTTAAGTTGCCCCACTTTTCCTTTCCCTTCTTTCCTGGACCGGAGTGGGAAGTCTTGTCCTCCAGACTACAGTAAACCCATGGTACCTTTCCCTGCCTTGCTAATTTGGGGACTTAACAAATAGGCTAAAATAACACATGTCCACACCTGCCCATGGAAGTTTGTGATTGACAGACAGTGAGAAAATAGCCGATGCTCAACAGTGCTCAAGAAATGGTCAAGTAAGAGTGCATGGAGAAAGTTTAATTGACCCTCAAAATGAAGTACTTCAAAGCACATGAAAAGCCTTAATTACCTGCAAAAATACACAGGGTTATTCCAAGTTATTATAGTTTTCATTTAGTTTTATTTATATATTTGTTTATTTTAGTTTTATCTTTACTGTTTATGCTGTTACAGTTGTTCCTGCTTTTCCTTCTTTTCCTCACCTCCTCCTAGTCCCACCCTCTCCCCATTCTAGTTTTTAGAAGTTGCATCATAGCAAATCCTCAAAAAGTCTGAATACTTTTAGTTTAATTGAACTAATGTTCACTTGAAAATAGTCCTACTGCATTTTCTTGAACTGTATTTTCTAATTCAACTTTTCCCTTAGCCAGACCACGTCCTCCACTTGCCATGAACCTCGGCCCCCAGGGATCAGGATTCTAGAAAGTAGAGGTGTGACCATAATACTCCAACCCCTCAGGCCCTATTTTCTGGTCTGTAAAGTGAGAGGTTTGCAAAGTGGGGGTGGGGGAGTAGATTGTGATAGATTGTGAGGTTGAGAATATTTCTGAAAAGTTGAGGATATGATAAAGCTATAACTTGCTAGAAAAATTAAAGATCATAATTAGAAACTTCAGGCAGTCGGAGGGAAGTTGAACAAGAGAGTAATACTCCAAATGAGAAGTAAGCTAACATGTAGCACAGTTTTAGTGCACCGATGGAAAATCCACGTGACCTCGATGCCAGCCAAGAGAAATGTAATCCTGGTTCTTTGGTGTAGCAGAATACACGGTCATAATGATGTAAATGCTGTTTTCTACTTCTGTGCCAGTTTCGGTTACATGAAAGACTCAGCGCAGTCTACTGCACAGGATGAAAATGTCAACACACCCAATTTTGTGTATTAATCAGCATAGACTAACCATTTTATTAAACAACCCTAAAATCTCAGTGACTTACCAGGATTGACTTCTTTGCTCATGTCACAGTGAATGACAAAAATGGTAATGAGGAAGTGAAGGTTCGGTGTCTCATCCAGGAAGTGACCCAAGGACACAGATCCTTCCATATAATAATGATACCTTATTATTTATTTAGGGTTCCAAGTCCTCCACCAAATTGTCCACATCCGTCCTGCAGACTAGGAAAGGGCATGTGTGGAGGATCACACAGGAAGTTGTAGAAGCCAGGCCTGGAAATGGCACACTCACTTCTCCATTCTTTTCACTGGCCAGACTCAACCAATGGGCTTCAACCAACTGCAGGAAGGCTGGGAGGTGCAAGTAGGTTAGTTGTGTAGCCAGGAGAAAAAGAAAATAGGGGTTTTGTCTCTCTTGGCCACACAACTGCAAAAGTAAAAATGTCAGAGGGAGAGAATTGAAGGGAAGAGGCAGAGCCTAATTCCAGATCTTACACAGTTCAGAGTTGAAAGGCTTTGATGAGCATCAAAGGAACAAGAAACAGATGTTTAACAAATATTATTTAGAGTTATAAGGATTGCTAACACTAGAACCAAAAACAGTCCTATAACTTCAGTCATCTGTCAACAAAGCACAATGTTATGAATCGACTTAGATACCACAAAATGGTATGCTGAAGTCCTGACCCCTGGTACCCGTGAATGCGGCCTTATTCGGAAATAGGGTATTAGCAGATGCAATCTAGTTAAGATGCAGTCAGTAGGATGAGGCCTAATCCAACATGATTGATGTCTTTATACGAAGAGGAGAAGACAGAGACCCATAGCAAGAAGAGGGCCATGTGACAACAGAGGCAGAGATTGGAGAGCTACCTCTACGAGCCAAAGAATGCTAGGATGGCCAGAAAACACCAGAAGCTAGGAGAGACCAGAAAGGAGGCTGCCCCACAGATTTCAGAGGGAACATGGCTTTGCTGACGTCTCAATTTCAGACTTGCAGCCTCTAGAGTCAGGAGACAATAAATTTCTGTTGTTTGAAGATACCCAGTTTGTGGTACCTTCTTACAGTGGCCTGGAACGCTAATCCAGGCCCATTCTCACCTGCCGAGAGCTGGGGAAGAATTGGTGAAAACAGAAAGCTCCTGGCCTGGATGGAGCAGCATGGGGAGATGGGAGCTCAGGAAGAAGATGCTAGATGGGGAAGAGGTGGCTGGCCATGGAGGAATTCGAACTTGACCTGGCCTGCAGTGTGGAACCGCCAGGAGTCCCTTCCCAAGGCCGACCTGGTACCTACCATTGCTCCCTCCTCTCCTGCCTGATTCCATGTGACCGGGTGAGTACCCCTACCTGATCTTGACATTAAAAGAGGTCTTGACACTAAAGACTTAGAGATGAGAGTTGACTTCTTCTCTGGCATTCAACAGCCAGCATTGCTAACTTCTAGAAAATAGAAGAGCCCCAGGGAAATCTAATAACAGCCCTACTTAAGAGCACACGACAATTATTACCTCCAACTGTGAGGGAGGCTGAGTAATTAAAAAGGGTTCTTTATTTTGATTAAAAAGATTCCTTTTAGTGTTTCTGAATCTTTAGTGAAAGCCCAGAACTCTATTTTTAGACACAAAACAAGATACATGGCCGGGGGCAGGGGTGTAATTTAAAACATGGAATGAGCATTTGTAACCTAAAAAATGAGCACGCGCCCCCTGTGGCCCCCGGATCGAGCCATCCCTACCCAATGGCGTTCGGGAGGCACAGCAGCATGGCAGCCCCAACCCCGCTGCCTGGATTAATAGGAGGCCCAAATTAATTGGTTTTAATCACTATAAATTTCCTTCCCAATAAAATTTCAAGAATTTCCAATCATGCTGATTTATATGTGTAATTAGAAATCCATTCGCAGATGTCACACTGCTAGGTGGTGGGTAGTGTAAGACCCAGCTTCACTCCCGAGCGAGGCCTAGGCGATGAAAGAGGACAAAGGGGAACTCAGCAGGAAGCTGGGCCAGGGAGCAGGCTTCGCCCCTGGAAACTCTACGCCCAAGGTCACATGGGGGCTACTGACCACCAAGCATAGATGCTTGCCTTCTCCATATCCCCACGGCCACACAGCAGGTTGGAGGCAGAGCCACTGATGCTCACCCGGAACAGAGTGTCAGCTCTGGCCCGGCTCCTGTTTCCGCACCACCCAGCTGCTGTGAGCACCACGTGCACAAGCGTCAGCGAGAGTGGTCAGGAAGCTGAGGAGCGTTTACCAGTGTGGGGTAACATAAGTCACCGTTCAGGTTGCAGACGCCTGACCTGGTTGCAGAAGCTGGGACAGGAGCTGCCTGTGTCTGGTGCTTCTCTTCTCCTGGCCCATTGCCCGACAAAGGGCTCAACCTGGAGCCACTGCATCGGCTGAGCTCTGAGGTTCAGATCCAGGGTAGCAGTGATGAACGGCTGGGTTTTGAAGGTGCAAGAAGACTCGTGGCACTAGGAAGTGCTCTGTGAGGCAAGACACAGAGAACATTTGATGGGGACCAAGAGGGTGTTAGACCCTAAGAAGATATAATGGGGTCAGAGAGTCAATTAGAAACACCGTCCTCTTCTCAATTTCTGCACCAACTGAAAAATAAGACAAAGGAGTCAGACAGAAGGAGTCCAAAATAACAGCATTCTTGACAAAGCCGTTTGGGAAATCTGACTTGACTACAGCTCCCTGCTACTTGATTCCTGAACTTAACATGCACCCTGTCATCCCAGGTGCAGTGGGGGGTCTCCTCCCAGAGCAGGCTCACAGCAGACTGGACCTGCCTCTGTGAATTGACCACAGAGAGGAGAAGGTGAGACTATACCTATCAAGGGAGTGGCAGAGCCGAGAACTGACCCACACCTTCCATCTGCAGAAGCCGCTCTCCAATACTAATAAATGGAGGATGCTGCTATTCTATGGGCCCAGGTAAGACCTCTGGAGGAGGTCCCTCTACAAGGTGGACAGCACGATGACAAAAAGGAAGAGGACATTGGCGCACCGAACTCAAACCTCACCTCCTGCCCTGCCCTAACCTTGTCTGCTACCCAAAGACCTCCCAGCCTCTCTGGAGGCTGCAGAAGCAACTACCTGGACATCGGAACACTAGCTCTGTAGTACTCCCCGACCCCCTACTGCACTCCAAACACACCCAGTCACACTCAGAATCATTTTCAATAGTGCTCTGTCCTCCAAAGTGACTGGTTGGTTTGCCCACTCAGCCCACCTCCCCGTGAAGAGAGAAGAAGATCATCTTTGCTTTGGCCTGATCCTTTAATGCGCCTGAAAGCTGTTGCTCTGTTCTAAAGCAGACCCCAGGCCCTGAGCAGGGAATAGGTGGAGAGGTCTTAATGGGGAGATTAGTGTCTGCCTGGGCAGTGCCGGAGTGGGGTCCTAAGAGGAGATTTTAGAGGTTGGGCAATTTTTAAGGGCTTAAATGTTTGATAATGCAGGCTCAGTGGCATTTATGCATGTTGGGCCTCAGCAGCGATGTACCATCCACAGCATAATGGATGTTGCAAGATTTGATTTTAGTCGTTTAAAAATATCCAAGTAGTCTGCAGGCTAATGGCCATTGGACAGACTCATTAGTGTATCAATAATCATTCAACATTCTGAAATCCTTTTAATGCTCTGGAACAGCAAGGAATGAGGCTAAAGGAGGGGAAGAAGGTCATGGGGGAACTCGTGGGGTCAGTTAAACAAGTGAAGACAATGAATGGCCTGGGGATGTTCTCTGTCACCACCCGTAGCCTGGTTTAAACAGCATGTCTGGTGAGGCCTCATTGGAACTGATGGGGGAATGGAGGTTTCAGGAAAAGCTTAAACAGAACCTCATGGATCCCCTCACAGACCTGCAGTTTAAACAGATTTTGATAAACCTTGGTCTAGCCAACCCATTCTCCACAGCCTCATGTCTTACACATTCTCTCCTCCTCACTTTGGCTCACAACCTTGCCTGGTGCAGTAATTGGCTCCAAACCAACTTCCTGTCCATCCTTTAGGTTCCCACCCCTGCCCATGCCTTGCTCTGCTCCCCAGGCCACAGGACCTGAGCATGAGCTCTGTACCATCAGTCACACCTCAGAGGCATCCCCCCTACTGAACTGTGAGCTCTGGTGAGGCACAGGACCTGCCTCATGGTAGGTACTCTGTTAGGCTTGAGGCGGTGGTTCTCAATCTCTCTGTTGTTGCTTTGGCCTCTGAAACCCTTTGGGTGTTGGGCAAAGCTCTGGACTATCGCACCTGTGCACAGAAACCCACATACAGACCATCTTGCACATGGGCGAGGGGTGTGCACTGATTCTTGGTTCCTTCCCAGATCCCCAGGGATCAAGCTCTGAAGGAGGAAGAAGCCTTTGCAGCCTGCTGGCAAACTGTAAAGCTCTGCCATTTGAACAGGAGACAGCGGCGATTTCCTGTAGTTAAAAAGCCACAGCACTAAGGAGCAATGCAGGTGATCAGTTTCTGATTTGGCACTTTAGGGGTCCAAGGAAGAACCTTGTAGGGGGAGTGCTCAACTCTCAAAAATGCTCTTAAATTCCTTTCGGAGCTTCATGGAGCACTAAAGCGGTAGGGACCACCAAGGTCTAGGCCAAGGACCAGAGAGAGCTGTCTCCACCTTCTGTATCCCACTCACTACCACCCAGAGTGGCAGCCTGGCTGGGGGAGTGGCTCTCAGAGGACCTGGCTGGAACACGGAGGAGAGGAAAAATGCACAGGGAGAGCAGGAGATGCTCCAGAGGGATTCCCTGGCCCATCTCCAGAGGCCTCTGAGTGCTGGTAAGCCTTGTGAGTTTGGCCCACCACAGTGTCTGCTGGGTCATCGCTGTGCAGGAAGGGCAACCTCTGAGACACCTGCCCGTACATCTCACGGCCACCTCAGACTGCTGGCTAAGCTCCCTGCTTCCACTCCACAACAACATCGCTGGGAAAGCTGAGGCCCCCACCAAGGACAGAAAGCAATCAAAAAGCAAAACGAAGTCAACATTATTCCTCTAGGGGAAAATGGTGAGTTACCTGAATTGCCTGATTTCGCCCTCTTGTAAGCTCTGTCCTGTTCCTCCCTTAAAACTTCACTGAAAGTACCTCTTGCAGGAAATAATTCCTGGTAAGCTCTACCCAGTCATCACCACTCATCTATCCATTCATCCACCCTCCCACCTATCCACCCACCCATCCATACCTCCATTCATTCAGTCCTCCTTGGGGATTTCTCATGTCCTCTCTGCCCCTATCCTCACAATGTATTCATGAACACTAGTGCATTTGCTGACCATCTAAGGTTTGTTCCCATGGTTCCTGGGGGTGCTCTGGCCCCTCTTAAATTATAAACTTCCTGGTAGGCAGTCCCATCTCCAGGCACTTATTGCATCTATCTTTCATTCAATAAACCTTGAGCACCTACAATCCTAAAGACAAAGAAGGCAAAAGGCCCTCCCTTAAGGAACATACAGTCTGCTTGTATGATGGCAACATGGGGTCCCATGGGGAGACTGCAGGGACAGGAGAAGTTCAAGGAGGTGATCCATGGAAACAGGGGGTCTTAGGAGGATTTCTAGAGGCAGAACATCTGAGCTGAGTCTTGAAGGATGGACTGTAATTCCCTGGGCATAAGGGGTGGGTGTAGGGAGAGTGGTAGAAGATTTTCCAAGCGTAAGAAGCAGTCCAGGAGAAGTCCATAAGAAGGCCAGGAAGGGAAAAGCACCATAGGTGGTTGAGGGTCCAATGGCTGGAGCTTTGCCTTCTAGGGAGTGGTGAGATCTGAGCTTGAGGTAGAAGGCAGGGGTCAGGTTCTTTCCTCATTCATTATCACTTAATCTATAAATATAGACTGAGTCAGGCTCCATTCTAGGTGTTGAGCAGTGCCCCAAAGAGATGGTATCTTCTGGAATCTTCATTTTAGTGGATGGAGAAAGTCCATTAACACACACACACACACACACACACACACACACACACACACACACACACAGAAATACATAGCACATAGTCAGGAACAACACAATGAGAAGTCTTGTAGATGAGCATTTTCAGTAGATTGCTAGTGAGTCTCACCTTCTGTTCTCACCAAGCAACTAAGCTGGTAAGTTAAGGACAGACCCAGCCATCTCCAGCCCTACACTCTGAAGGTGTCCTTGAGAATGCTGGTATTTTGGGGAGAAGGAGGAAGAGGGCCTTGCTACCTCCTTTTTTCCATCTGACACCCTCATTTCTCTCTGAGCAGCTTCCACTGCAGGAAAACTAATAAGGCCAACATTTTATGATCCCCCTACCTCCGACGACAAGAGGCAATTTGAAGTCAATAAAAGGTGTGCTACACCAAGGGTGTTTTATGGCTCATCAAATCATAACACCATGTGGCCATGTGACCAAGACGCCAGAAAAGGGACAAGGAATGGATTCATCAGTACTGTCTCTGTCCAGTAGGACCTTCAAATTAGGATGGTGATTGAGCAATTACAACAGGGGGGGCACTTCTACGAAGAAGGGTCCCTGAACATGCTGACTACTGCCCAGGATCGAAAGGCTCTCCATAACAGACAGAGCCCTCTAGGTATAATTCCAAGAGCCCCTGGGAACCTTCTACATACTCCTTCTGACCGGATGTTTTAAATCCCTTCCCATGGTCCCATCTTTCCAACCAATCTTTGCCTTTTGATCTGAAACTCACTCCCATCACCCACTGACTCTCTGACCTTGAGCTAATCTCCCATCTCCTGCAACTCAATTTTCTCTTTTTTTTTTTAAACAGGAATAATGGTGCCTACGTGTTTGGCTTGTTTAGAGGGGATGACACCAAGAAAATGTTCAAGACTTGGTATCTGTAAAAGGAATGAAAGCACAATTGCCCCTGAGAGATAAAACTCAAGACTTTACATCCAAACCCAATGTCACCAACAGCCCTCAGGATGTTTTCTGAGACCATCCATTCACCTATCCATCCATCCATCCATCCATTCATCCACCTACCCTCCCAACTACTCACCCGTCCATCTACCCACCACCCATCTATCTATCCATCCATCCATCCATCCATTCATCCACCTACCCTCCCAACTACTCACCCGTCCATCTACCCACCACCCATCTATCTATCCATCCATCCATCCATCCATCCACCCACCCACCCATTCATCAACCTACATTGCACACCCTCTCTGTGCCAGGCACAATGCCGAGCCAGCACTAAGCCCCTGCCTGATGGAGGTTGCATTCTAGTAAGCAGAAAGAGTTCATCCATATACGAGATGGGATAAGTGCTATAAAAATATATATATAACAGACGTGACCATTGTGGTTCAATTGGTTGGGTGTCGCCCTGCAAAGCTAAAGGTCACCAGTTCAATTCCCAGTCAGAGCAAATGCCTGCCTGGGTCATGGGTTCTGTCCCCAGTTGAGGTGTGTATGAAAGGCAATCAATCAATGTTTCTCTCTAACACGAATGTCTTTCTCTCTCTTTCTCCCTTCCTTCCAAGAAAGAAAGGAAGAAAGAAGGGAGGGAGGGAGGGAGGGAGGGAGGAAGGAAGGAAGGAAGGAAGAAAGAAAGAAAGAGCGAGCCCAGCTGGTGTACCTCAGTGGATTGAGCGCGGGCTGGGAACCAGAGGATCCTGGTTCGATTCCCAGTCGGGGCACATGCCTGGGTTGCGGGCCAGGTCCCCAATGAGGGCCATGTGAGAGGCAACCATACATTGCTCTTTCTCCCTCCATTCTCCTCTCTCTGAAAATAAATAAATAAAATCTTTAAAAAAAAAAAAAAGAAAGAAAAAACAGAAAAAAAAATTGAAGAAAGAAGACAGAATAGTAAGATGAGAGCACCCTGCTTTCAAGGACTTGCTTGCTGATGACAGGACGTGGACAATAAACCATGAGTAGATTAAATATGTGTGTGAATGTGTGTGTGTATCTACAAATAGGGTCCTTTGACAGAGAATAATGGGAACGTCACTTACAGGGCAGTGACATTTAGGCTGTGGACTGTAGATTGAGAAGCCAGGTGTGCAAAGGCCAGAGAGAGATTCCAGGCACTACAGGCCCTCTGGTGGGGAGGGTTTCCCAGGTCAGAGATGCTGAAGGGGGTCCCCGGTGTCTAGTGATGACGAGATAGTCTGAGGTGAGGGCACAGGTGGGAGGGAGCCTGGCTGCTAGGATGACTCTCTGCGCCCAAACAGCATGATGTTCTCACCTGATCTTTGCAATTGTATTAGTTTCCTATTGCTAATCAGTTCCTATTGTAACTGATTACCACCAACTTACTGGTTTAAAACAACACTAATTTATTCTCTTATAGTTCTGGAAGCCAGAAGTCTGAAATGAGTCTTAATGGGCTAAAACCAAAGCTTTAGGGGACTGGTTCCTTCTAGAAGTTCCAGGGGTGAATTTCTTCCAGCTGCCAGAGTCTGTGGCATTCCTTGGCTTCTGGTCCATCCCTCCGATCCCTGCTTCCTTCATCACATTGCTCTCTGACACTGGTCCTTCTGCCTCTGATAAGGGTCCTTGTGATGATGACACTGGACCCACCTAGGTAATCCAGAATGATGTCATCCCTGAAAAAGCCTGAACTGAACACATCGGCAGAGTCCTTGTTGCCAGGTAGGGTAACCTGTTCACAGCTTCTGCAGATGAAGACATAGACGTCTTCAGAGGCCATTATTTTTCTCCCACGGTGGTGTCTCGTGGCCCATGTGTGGCTGGCAGGGGCTAAGAGGGACCTGAGAGTCCAGGGCCCTCTGCAGTAAAGTGATAGCTTCCTACCCCAAGCCAGAGCTACCTCTCTTTGACCAAAGATTGTCATTTCCACCTTGATTTCAGGTCCCCACTCAGCTGTGGAGCAAGGGATTCTCCTGCCTGGACCTGCCATGCCCCTCATCCCACGGCACACCCCCAACCACTACCACAGCCCAGCCATCTCCCCCTGGCTGGCTTCTACCTCTGCCTCGTGACCAGGCACCAGCAGCTCCCCGGGGGAGGCCTCTCCCTCAGGCTGTCTGAGCCAACTGTGTCCTGACTCTGCCCTGTAGGAGACGCCATGTTCTTGACTCTGCAGGGAATATGGCCTTGGCTTGGGACCCCAGCCTCTCTCACAGCCCTCTACCAGGTACACCTCTCTTCAGGACCTCACTGAGCCACGCCACCTCTGCACCTCGCTCAGGTCTCGCTTCCTCTGGGCGCCCTTCTGCACCATTCAGTCATTTAGTCAAGATGCGCTGTGGTCAGATGCAGGGACACAGGGCTCAAAGCCAACAACCTACTATCACAGGAGGGAGGAGCAGGTGCATATCGGACAATTATTCAGGGAAGGATTGGGGTGGGGGGTTGCTGTGGGAGTTTATAGGCGGTTCACAGCTGGACCAGAGCTTTTCCTCCCAGAGAGCCCGTTGTGAACATTCACCAGCACACTGGGGGCAAGCTTTGTCCTTTCAGGGGAAGGGACAGCTGCAGTGAGTCTGGCAGGTGCCCGACTCCAGCCCTCAGTGACCCCCCCTGCTGCCCACACAGCTTCCACCTGGCGAGACACCACCCTATGCTTGCTCTTAACAGTCACACAGGTGGGCGTTCTGAAAGAGGGCTCCTGGGCATCACTTTGACCACACAGGGCACAGTGCAGAGCAGGCACCCACACAGCCTCAGCCCCTGCCTGCTCAGAGCCAGAAAGGTCTGGAAAGATGGATGCAGAGAGGCAGAGAAGCAATGAGCAAGGGGCCAGTGAGGGCCCTTGCTTGGCCCCCCATGGCTAAATCTGACCCACCTCTCCCTCTGTCCTCAATGATTTTGTCATCACCAGGGTCCCTGGCTCCTTCTCATCCCACCACATAAGCTGGGACCGGGGAGCCTGGGCAGCCATTCCATCTGGCATTAGGTACAGGCATTAGTCAGCCCTGTGGCTCCATGGGTAATGCTAATGCACCTGGTCTTTCTGGAGCCAGTTCCCCTGGCCCTCCCCTACCAGCTCCCTGACCTCCCCCCACACATAAACACACACCAGGGCCCTGCTGCTCTCTGCCAGGGAGTGAAGTTCTGAAAATGGTGAACCCCTCCACCTCTCCTGCTCCCCACCTTGCAAAGGCTAGGACCCAGGTCCATACAGCTGCCCCAAACTTTCCCAGGGGCGGGTTGGAATCAGCACTGGACTGGTAACATTTAATTGGCTCTTTTGGAGGAAAAGCCCTGGTTTGTGGTATTTGCCCATTCCATGGTGTAAATACCCGCCACCACAGCCAATTTCAAGTTTCCAGTGGACTAATCACGGATTTGGAAAGAGATACCTTCTTTAAGAGCCAGCCCCAGCACACCCTGAACAGACAAGGCTGAAGTGGCCCACCAGGCCCACAGTCTGGCCCTGTGCTCTCCAGTATAGCCACTCCTGTCTGTGGAGGCAGGGTCCTCTCCTAAGCCAGGATGACGTGTTGGGGTGGGGCCTTTTGAGTCAATCTGAGTTGGGGTGAAATCTCAGCTCTGCCATTTAATAAGGTAGATGGATTTGGGCAAAGTGCTTAAGCTTGTCAGACCTTAGTTTCCTTATCAATAAATACAATTAATAACTCTCATATCCAAGACATGTGAGGATTACATGAGCTCCCGTATGTAAGTCACTTAGCACAATGCCTGCATAGTGAGCACTCAATAAACATGTCCAGCGGTGTGTGAGACCCATATAACATGTTGCTGTGTGAGCGGCCTACATGGCAGATGCTGCTGAGGGGACCCGGCAGCTGGCCCAGGCCCTGGCATCTCATCCTATACGTACCTCCCGGGAATTAGGCTAGGATTGGTTCTCTGTCTTAAAATGGAAAAGATGTTATTCTACAGTCAGTTTGCAAACAAAGAAAGATCAGCCCTACATAGAGACCAAATCTCCTACATGTGGTGATTCGAGGGCACCAAGAGGACCTCCTGTCCCAAATAATGCCTTTCACACCTGCTCAATGCCACCTGGCATTCCACCATTAGCTTCATTCTGACACTGTGCGGTTATCATGCGCTATTTCTCAGAGCACCAAGATGAAAGCCTGAGATTAAAGAGCCTGAGGTCACCTGAAGCCTGCTGGCCAAAGGAGAGCCCTGGGCACAGGGGACAGGATGCAGAGAAAGGTGAGATGTGTATGTGGGATGGTGGGAGTTCTAGACCCCGTGACAATGTCTCAGTTCTGCTCATATAAGCCCCAGTCCGGAGGAAAGGGAATAGCAACAGCTTGTGATGCCTTTGTTATTTGGAGGTGTACTCATTCTGGGGCAGGAAAGGGCAGGGCATCCAAGGGCAGTGACCCACCCAGCTGGGCGTCAGCTCAAGGTCAGCATGGGCTGTACAGAGGTCCAGATTGGCATAAGCCTGAGGGTCCAGAGAGACTGGGAATTGCTAAGAATACAAAACTTTCGTTTGAATTCCTTGAACCCACTAAAAGCAAGGTGCTTTTAGTGACATTTGTGGGGTGGGAGAGAGAAGACAAGGGAAGTAACAACTGGGAATAAAAGCATCACTTAAGCAGTTTGGCTTGAAATAAAACTCTTACCCAAACAACACATGGGGCCAGGAGATTGACAAAGAGAGGCCCTGTGAGTTAGGGAAATACAAGGCAGAAGGAAAGGTGAGAGGGAGGGAGAAAGGGGCAGAGGAAAAGGGAGGACAAAGGAAGTGAAAGACTGAAAGGGAGGAAGGGGAAGACAAGAGGAGGCACAGGGGCAGAGGGAGGAAGGAGAGCTGAGCTGGGAGGGGGAGGGGTGGCTGGAGGAAGAGGAGAGAGAAGACGGAAGACCTTGAGAGTCTTACATCTTGATCAAGGCATGACTGATAACGCTCCAGCGGACCATCTTTCAGCCCCCTTGTTTGATGACAAAGCTCATCCCCCTTCCGCCATCCATTATCAGCTCTCCCTCCCTGAGGCAAGAGCATCAATAATGCTCCCTCTTCGAGATGCTGCACGCCACCCCCCCCCCAACACGCACACACTACATGCAGGCCTGGCCATCGCTGGTGGGCACTCCCGTCTGCACATCATTACCGTCCTCCGGTCCTTCCCCCACCTGCTGGGCAGCTGACCGTCCTCCCCGCTCCCACTCCCACAGCGAGCCCCTCTTCCCAGGGCTGGACCAACCCCCCAACAGGCGGCCAGTCTCCAGCGCTGCTGGCGGATGATCCCTGACATCTTGGTACCAGGACTTGATTTTTAAAAATGATTGTTTAGTTTTGTTTTGTTTTAATTAAGAGGGAGACTGAACTTCCCCATTCTGGTTGGCTCTTCCAAGAGACCTAACAGTTTGAATTTGAATGCAAACATCTTCAAACATCTGTTGCCGTAATTTGGTTGGATTAACTGTCTAGTTTGCCGGGCCATCTGCTGTTCTCCCCAAACCCCACCACCGCCTCTCCCACTGGCTGGGCGGGTATCTCACCTGGCTATCCCGCTGCGGGGGGATGAAGGATCCCAGAAGGTTATCCCAGGTCAAAGCCACAGGTTTCCTCCCAGGAAAACATGGAGACAAGCTGGCTATGCCTCACCCGATGCCAAATGCCAACAAGGGGAACCAGAAGAGAGTGGGTCATGTCTGGGCAACGGGTAAGGTTGCCCCCCCAGAGCTGCGAGCTCTAAAAGAGGCATTTCCTCCTAGACTAAGTGAGCCCTCCTCTCCCTGGGAGAGGGCCGTGCAGGGATGCGGGACTGCTCCCGGAACAGCTCCAGAGGCACAGGTCTACTGAGAGGCTCCCCTGTCTGGGGCTACCCTGCTCCCAGTCCCTGCAGGGCCCTCCCTCCCTTTGCTGGTCATTCTTCTACAGGACAAAGACAGGCAAGTCAAGGAAAACCCAGATTCTTTCCTCTGGTCTCGGTGTCAAGACGTGACGACTACCTTCACTTGGGTGACAGAGGTGTGGGGGGGGCAGGAGGGGGAGATTCTCCTAGCCCATGCCTGGACACACACACTCTGCCAAGAGATGTTCTTCCCAGGCTGAGCTAGCGGCAGGCTCCTGCAGCTCCCAAGCCTTGCTCGGACTCTGAAGGGGTGCAGCCCAGGGTGCCAGAGCTGCCTGCCACCCCCGACAGAGGGTAGAAAGTCCTGAGATTTGCTTCAGAGATCTTGTGGGGGCACTCGGTGCCCTCCCTCACATTGGGTGAGGCAGCAAAATAAGCAGAAAAGAACACGTGCTTGGAAGCTTTGATTTGCTTCTCCTCCACTGCCTCCCCACTACACCTACCTTCCTCTTCCTCCCCATCTGTCTCTTTACCCCACTCACTGTCTCTCCACTGTCCCCTAAGTTGAGTCCACCATTTGACTCTGATGTTTTCTGAGCCTTCATGCCTCATTCCACCTCTACGCATCTTCTAAGTTCTAGCTCAGATGCCTCCTCCTCCAGGGAGCCCCCCAGAAACAACCCTCCTGTTTCAAATTTCCATAACATGTCAGTGCCACGGGGGTGACAATTATTGACTTCCTCATATTACATAATTATCTGTTTTCATCCACACACACGTTATCTGTAAGCATGCATAGCTGATGAATGAATGGCTAAATGAATGAATGCTGAATGAAATCATCTGATGTCAGCACTGTAACTAAGGTCCCGGCACCCTTACAAAAACCGTGTGCATATTCAACACACGGATGTAAGACCTACAACTCCTAAACACCTGTAGCTGATTCCAGGGTGTGCAGGATGGGCAGATGCTGCTGGGCTAGGGGTCCATTTCACTGGTAGCTGTGTGCAAAGTCAGCCAGTTAATGGAAGCCTCTTTCTAATTGCCTAACATAAAATAGCTACACCTCCACCAGCTGAGACCCCAGAGCCCATGCAAAGTCATGCTTCCTGGCTCACACCTAAGCCTTTCATGTTTTATTAGCGCGCCGCATATTTCATTTGCTTTCACGTGGGGAAGAAATGGACCCTTGATTCTAAGAGGAGACAGTCACAGGCATACCTTTACTTGTCGAAGGGCAGCTTTATAGAAGGCAGC
Source organism: Micronycteris hirsuta (assembly GCA_004026765.1). Taxonomy (NCBI): domain Eukaryota; kingdom Metazoa; phylum Chordata; class Mammalia; order Chiroptera; family Phyllostomidae; genus Micronycteris; species Micronycteris hirsuta. The sequence continues at coordinate 60,151 of PVJI01001797.1, read as the reverse complement.
CCCCCTGCCTCAGGTTCATGAATTTGGGTTCGGCAAAGGTAGAGAAGACAGGGTCACTTTCTATCCCCCAGTATCATCCAGAGGCACACAGATCACAATTGCGGGCCACCCAGGGTCAGACCCTGTGTGGACAGAGCAGGGCAGCCCCTGCTCCCCAGGCTTGCACACATGCCAGCCCCCCCCCCCGGTGCTGCAGGACCCCAGTGCACCCCACGCAGCGGGGAGCTGTGGCTGATATCTCAGCAGGGCGGGAACCAGCGAATCCAGTCACGGCCAGGCTCTTACAGCGCCCCTGCGGGCCCCCAACTGCCCCCAGCTCTCCGAGTCTGGGTGTGGAGCCTGCCCGCAGCTGCGCAGGCAAAACACCAGCAGCTCTGATCCACCAGCTACAGTGCCCTGGACCCATCGTCTGGTGAAATTGGGTAATTTACTGGGGCCGTAAAGAGCCCTTGGCCCCTGAGGGGCCCCAGGGTGGCCCGGTGGCCAGCCTGTGCCTGTCCTCCTCCGGTCAGAGCAACATGACACGCTCACGCCCCCCACTTCCCACCACGTCCCCCCACTTCTGTTCTGCTGGAGCCCACCTGTGGTGCACGGTGCCCCAGGCCTGGCTTCTGTCCTGCCGCCTAGACCACAGCCCTAGCCACAACCACTGGCCAGGTTCCTGCCTTCCCACTGGACTGGGCTACTCCGAGAACCACGGGGACACTGGGACAACTGCTAGACGCCCTCTCTCCCACAGACAGCCAGGGCCCTCAGCCTCCCATGCCCTGCGCCTAGTCGAGCAATGGCAAAGGCCCTGACGGTGTCCACGACAGGGGGCGTTGGAGCTGTTCGAGCTTTGTGAAACCACAGGGTGAGCTCCAGGCTCTGCTCGTTTGTATCATCTCTGTCAGCTTCAAGAGCCTCCGAAGCCCACCTCTGAGTCTCCTGCACAGTAAGTCCCCTGCCCCCAGCACACAGCTCCAGTGTCATCGAGGAGAGATTCGAACCCCAGTGTCCACAGCCTGGGCTCTCTCCACACCACGATGCTCAAATACAAGCAGCGGGGCCTGAAAGCACTGTGTCGTCAGCCCCACCGATCTCCCTGGTGCCCTCCAGTCTCACTGCCAGTACTTCGGGAAGCTATGGGAGCGGACGAAGCAACGACCTTCCCAGTCAAACAGGGTCATGTTTCCATCAGGGTAAAGGAAAAACTGGGCTTGTCTGTGAGAGCCTCCAAAAATAACAACTGCAGCTCCGGCGTTTTCAAGAGAGGGGACAAGGGTAAGTGTGGAACTGGACCCGGATCAAGGACAGCAGTCCCACCGGCTCTGGGTCCAGACCAGGGAAGCAGGGAGCTCTCTCCCCTCGCTCAGCCAGAGTGAGCTCGCAGGAGGCGAAGTCGATTCTGCTGTCTGCCTGCTTAAAGTCTCCACTGGATCCATGGGGCTCTTGGGATAGAGACCAAAATCGCTGTTCAGTCTGGTCCTTCCCCTCCAGCCTCCTCCTGCACCACAGACCCCTCAGTCAGCGCATCCCAGCCCCACCCAGTGTCCCTCGGCCCCTCCTACCCTAGCTCTGTCCAGCTCCCCTCACCCCGTCCTCTGTTCCTGGGGAACACCTTAACTCACCCTGCGCATGGCAGCTCTCTTCCGCGTCCTTGGGGGGAGCCTTCTTGGCACCCTAGGTCCCACCTCTGCACACTCTCCCAGTGTCGCCTGCGTCTCCCTTGTAATTGTCGCAGCCCTGTACTCTTCCTTGAGTTCTTTGACCATCTGGTTAAATCTGCCTTCCGATGGGCCGTAAGCCCCCCGGGGACAAGCGCTGCGTGGGTTTCACTCCTCACGTTATTCTCAGCATCCAGCGCAATGCCTGACGCATGACAAGCGCTCACTCTGTTTGTTGCCGGAGTGAATGGATCCCAGAATGCTTTAACAAACGCGAAGGTTTAGGAACGGGTAAAATGGTGGGGCGGGAGGGATGCTGCCTGGGAATCTAGAGGACAGGGGTGCGCCATAGCTTTGAAAGTGTGGACCCCATACTCCAAATCCCTGATCTGGAGCAGCCACACCCCAACTCGGGGGCCTGCTCCCACTCTGCACCTGTGCCTGTGGCTGTAGCCCTCACCACCAACAGCACGCCTCCGTGTGCAGCCCGCCCCCAGGCCTGCGGCGGCAGACACTACCAAAGAGTCCCGTTTTTCAGGTGAGAAAATTGCCAAGATGTGAGAACAGAGTAAGTGTCCATTTACAGATGAACAGATGGATAAAGAAAATATCCTATGTATCGACAATGGAATACTATTCAGCCATAAAAAAGAAGGAATCTTGGCCTTTTGAAAACATGGGTGGACATTAGGCAAAGTGAACTAAGTCAGACAGAGAAGGACAAATACCGTGTGATCTCACTTACATGTAGAAGCTAAGGTCAGTAAGTACATATCAGCATCCCCAAGAAACTTAGCCTTTAGTCAGAGCTAGAAGATATGCATGGAAATGGCCCAAGTACAAGGGACAAACTATTTGCTCGGAGAGTTCAGAGAAAAGGGGAGTCTTTCTAAGAAGAGGATTCTGTCTTGGGAGGGAGAGAGACTGAAGGCGAATCTTTAAAAATGGAGTTCATTTTGCTAAGTAAAGCTGACAAGGACATTCTACTTAACTGCAGAAGCATTACAGTTTGGGAATACCTGGGGAAGGGCCAGACCGGCGGGAGGGTGGAGGGGGGTGGCGGGAGTGGCTGCAGAGAAGGCTGGGCAAACGGACTGAGCCTGGACCATGGAACACGCAAATGCCGAGCTCGGGATCTGGGCTGGCCTCTGTGGGCTGAGTCGGGGGAGAAGGGTGCTGGAAGGTTTTTATTATGGGATGACATCATGCAAACTGTGCTTTAGAGTATCGACCAGGCTGCTTTATTACTGGTGTCTTAAAGTCTTGTCGAAAGAACCAAGAGAAATGGCTGTAGTTACGCGTTAGAGATAGACTCATTCACTTTGCCCTTGGAATAACCAGGCACCCGATCCACTCAACTGTTTATTTCCAGACCACTCCCACACTAGCTCTCAGGAAGTGAGCTGGGGAAAGGTCGGGTAGGGGGAGTCCCTGAGGTCTGGGGCCCTACTGGAGATCTATCAGAACGAAGAGAAAATAGCTCTGTGTCACTGTGAAAATGGGATTCCAGTGACCAAAATGCAACTTGGGCCTCACTTTTATCTAGCGCATGACTGCGGAGGAGCTTAACTGAGGGGCTCGGAGAGCCCTGTCCTTCCAGACACAGGACAAACCCTAGGCAGCCCAGGGACCCTCTCGCTTGGCTTTTGCACAAGTTCAGCACTGGTGTTTAACTTCTTTCCTCTTTTTTTTCTTCCTCCCTGTTATTTAAATGGTTTTAAACATGAAACTAGGCCAGGAAAAGGGGGTAGCATTGTTTTAATAATTAGCAATTATGATCGCTGCAATATTAATTGCATATTTCCATAGCAAACACTTCCCCAGAGGGCCGAAGGGAGTGGTGGTTAGAGACTGCCAGAGCCTAAAACTGGAATTCCTGAGAACAGAAAAAGGAGAGAAAATCAACTTCTTCCATTTCAGCAAATTACCACGGGGACTGCAAGGCCCCTCTAATTAGCCTAGCTCTCGGTAGCTGGTGAACAGGCTGGTGTGAAGTCGCGCTCAGTACCACTGGGCCTGCCTGTACCGGCCCTATCCCCACATTTCTTTTATTTTTGTCATCTGGACAAGACAGCGGTATATTTCCAGGGGAGAGTTCGGCCGGGCTGAAAGGAGACACTCCAGATCTCAGTGCCCTGGTCCCCCAAGCTGGGGCCTGGTGTGCATTTGTGCCAGTCCTGACCACAGATGGAAAGGGCAAAATGGGACAGGGCCACAGGCGCTCCGCGCGGTGGCGCTCAGGGGGAGCCGCAGAGGGAGAGGCCGCTGCGCCTGCCTTCCCAATTCTGTGACACAGATTGAGAGGTTCAGGGTGGAATTAGGGGGATGAAAATGCAGGGGGTTGGGGGAGAAACAGGAAGGAAGGGGGAGGGGAGAAAGGCGGGGCAAGCTAAGAAAAGATAGTCCTGTAGATGGAAGCTGCAGCAAATGAGGACAAACAAGGAAGAAGGTGGGAACTGAACTACAAGGCAACGGAAAGAGATGAGGGAGAAGAGGCTAAGGATTAAGAAGAAAAGGCATTATTAACCAATGCCACCCTCATAAATTTAATTTTTAAAAATATGTAAAATAAAAAAAAAGCAATGGCACCATCAAGCAAAGATGTGCTTAATCAGGGAAGACTTCCTGGAAGTGAGGGCCTTCATGACTTCTGTGCAGGAAAGACTTTCACAAGAACAAGGCAACCCCGCTGCAGACCCCAGCTTCAGGGATGATGACAGGCTCATGCAGAAGTCCCCAGGGTAGGTTGGAGAAGCGGGACAGTGGCCAAGTTAACCAACCTTTCCCTGGGCGCTTGGGTCGGGGGCGGCGGGAGAGGAATAACAATGAGCTCAGAGCCGGAACAGACCTGTGTTTGTGCAACTCAGGCATGGCACGTACGACATCTCATTGCACTTCAAAGCAACCACTAAGGCAGGAATTACTACCTCCATTTTGCAGGTGGGAAACCAGGGAAGTCTGCCCAAGATCACATCGTTGGACAAAGACAGGGGACGAAGTTCTCTCTGGCACGTCACACCATCTCCCCAGCAACACCGGTCGTTAGCCACAAGCAAGCCCTACCTGGCTGCAGCTGCGGCCGGGACAAGATCTCAGGATTTGGAAAAGTCTCATCCCCGCTGCCCCTGGTCTGTTCTGCCCAGGACACACAGTCTCCATTTTTCAAGCAACTTGCTAAGCAGAACTCCGAATTCACGAAGAAAGACATTGCAGGGCAATAATTCTCATTGTAAAAGGTTCCCCCTACAGTCTCTTTCAAGGGGGGAGCCCCCTGTGCACAGGCGCATATGTTTACAGGCCATCGACTCCTCGATGGAGACGCTGGGAGGCTTGACAGAGAAACTTGCAAAATGTCTCTAGCTGCTTCCCGTGGAAAAAGATAAACAATGAAAATGAAGCGAATGTGCTTGGAGAGGAGAGAATCCAATTGTCCAACAGTAAGGACGATGATAATGCCATTATGCACACAAGCCTGCCTGCTGGTTCTCAGCGCTCTCCACGCCTCCAGGTCCCCGAACCAGCCCCTCGTCAGGACAGTGGCAGCGCCCTCACCTTGCGCACTGCCATCTCACACAGCAGGACGGAAATCACTGTTGCCAATGGGCAGGTGAGAAACACAGCCCCCGCAGGTCTTCGTGCCTATCAGGGTCACACAGCTTGTGTGTGTCGACTCTGAACCTCGCCCCGACCCTTGGCGTCTCTGAGGCTGCTTTAATCCTCTCCTGCTCCTCACCAACCCCCAACATTGACCGGGGAGGGGCTCCTGCCCTGGCGTTATGGGGATGGCTGAACACACAACACCCAACCCCAGACAGGGGAGATGGACAGCAGCTTCTTAGTCATGCACACTCAAAGACCAGGGGAGGACACCACAAACCACACAGAGTCACAAGAGGGACGCACCGGGAACCGGGGAACAGCCAGGTGCTGCGGGAGGCCAGCTCTGCAGCAGCAGGACTCCTGGTGCCCACAGGAAGATGGGATTGGCTTGTTCAAATAATTCCAGGAGCTGAGACCAGCTCCCCAGGGACAAACAGGAAGTGTTCCTGGTCCCCTTGATAAGGAGGGCTGTTTGGCTGGGAACCTTATCTGTGGGAGCAGAGTTGGGAGGAGACCATGCATTTAGGTCATTTGGGGCCCTTCTAATTTCCCCAGATGTCAAGGCAGCACCTAATACCAGACCTTAATCTCAGGCCTTACGTCACAGAGGTCCCTTGGTGACGAGGCCCAGCTGCCTGCAGCAGCCCAGAGAGCCCATTTTTTCAGGAACATGGCCACGGGCTTCTGAGAAACAATATCAGCCAACCCAAAACCAGGTTAGGAAACAACGTGTCCCGAAGGAGTCCCAGGGCCAGCTCCATCCTGCAGCAGCTGCCCCCTCTCCCAGGCTGGGGTCTCAGCTATTCCAGCCCAGGCAATAACTGGCTCTCCCGTCCCCACCTTCCCCTGTTAAGGAGTCTGCAGGCTTTGCTTGCTCTGTGTGTGTACAAACATTACCCTATGTATTTCTGATCTTACTTATCCCGGGAATCTGTCTCAAAGCCGCCTTTGGAAGCTCATAAGCAGGATGGAACGTGTGGGTTTCAGCCGCTGCTCCATGGTTAGCAATGTAATTCTTCTCCACGCCTTAGCATGCGGAAGCAACAGCCAAAGCAGAGCCGTGGTTAACCAAACAGCAGCTTGTGGAGGGAGAGACTGGGGAGGAAGGGTAAAAAGGAGATAGAGGAGAGAGACCCAGTGCAGCCCCTCTACCCGCTTCTTCCAAGAGTTTGCCGAATGGTTTCTCTCCACATGTCCCCAGGAGAAGCTGCACTTTGACCCCTGTCTAACTTCACTTACCTTGGCCATTGTTGGGGAAGGGCAGTATGGAGGGAAGTCCAGAGGCGATTGTCGTGAGACAATGTGGAAAATGCTCTTTCACATAACCTTTAACAGGTATTTCAAAGTTTGAAGAGAAGAAGGTCACATCCATCCTGAATCTGTGGTGCAGAAAAGGGAGAAACTTGATTCAAGTGAACAGTTTACAAACCTGGGAGACACAACCTCTAGAGGGAACGTAAAGTGTGCTCCTCCGACACAAAGGGGAGGGCCGCCTTTTAAAGAGAAAGTTCCTGCCCTGGATTCCCACTGGTACCTTTTTATGCGAATAAGGAATCCAAATTGCACAGTACTGATTGGTCCAAACAGCATGGTCCTGCTTGGTCAGAATCATGTATTTTGATTGGTTGTTATGAAGCCAATCCAATTGGTTAGAATAGATGCGGATATAGTAGCACAGTTCTGATTGGGTGGGGCAGGTCTCAGCCCTTCATAGGGGTCAGCTCAGCCAGCAGAAACACAGTGCAGGGGGCTGGGTGGTGCTTTTCCCTGAAATTCAGGGTGTGTGCGAGGCCACCATCAGCAAGGGCTGCTAGACTCTGGTTATGAGTTTGGGCCCATTTGACCACGAGGAGTCCCTCTTGGCATTTATCTTCCTTCTCAGGGTCCACAAGAACATAAAGCATGATTCCACTCTAGTGAAAACTGTAAAAAGTAAGAATGAATAGGACAAAAATTAAATGACAACCTACAAAAGTTGAAAGCACTCAGTAATAATGATGTGATGAGATGGTTTGATTGTTTTCCTTTTGAGAAATCCCTTATTATAATAGTGGTGTTTGGGTAATTATAGTATTTTGGTGTCATTATGAGTAGTTTGAGGGTAACCGGTAAGAATCCAGAAGGAAAAGACGACGTAGTATCATTCTTGGGAACGAACTATCCAGCTGAAGATACGACTTGAAGTCACCACACAAATTTGTCTTAATTAAAAGAAGGCGAAGAGAATACTGGGTAGGCTTGGCGTTAAGAATTGGGCTGCCCGAAGGAAATAGAAACAAACATACAGATTCTTCTTCAACTCCCTCTCTAACTGGGCCACTCTCCGGAGGTGACTGGCTGGTCCGCAGCGCCTCCTCTTCCTTTGTGGGAGACCAGAGCCCCGGAATCACTGAAGAACCAGAGCTTGCATCACCAAATCCAAACTGCGCCAGGACAGGGCCCTGCAGGGGGGCAGGCAAGGTGAGCAGGCCCAATCTCCTGCAACCAGAGACCTCCCAGGTGGCTCTGGGAACCCTGAGATGGCCCTGGGAAGGGACTGAGGCACAAGTGCTCTCTGTTGAGCTCTGCTCTCTCGGTCCCTTTCTCCGAACGTATCCACGCCTGGTCATCAGGCACTGAGATTCCAGACAGCCCCATTCTGAGGATCAGCTGTAGGACGCTCCAGTGTCCTCTTCATCACTCCTTTTGTGCCTCAAATGAATGCCACACAAAGATCAATACATGTATACTGGACGGAACTGGGAAGGAGCAAGGCCACGAGCGGGTGGGACTGGGGTCTGAGGAGACTCATGGCTGATCAGTGGAGCACAGATCTGGGGTCAGTGTGTGCTGGTGCTGTCGCTCTAGTTCCTGAGGTCGCACCCAGTTTCTCAGAACCCTGCATCACAGCTCTCATGACACAACTTTCAGCTCCAGTTCCCTGCCTGGCCACCTTCCCCACTTCCCACCACTTCCTGCCCGTGCCCACTGTGTACCAGCACACACTGGGCTCCCCGTGAGCAACTGCTCTACGTGTTGCATCTGTGTGGATTATATTATGTTCTCCAGTGTTAATATTTATTCTCCAACATTATTATTATATTCTTTGATATTATTATAATTATCTTCAATATTGTTATTCTTGCCAATATTATTATTACTCTTTCCAATTTAGTATCTCCATTATTATTATTATCTCCAATGAGTGGGGTAGTTGTCATTATTAAAGTAGATATTTAGATGAGCATGGTCACAAAGGACAAGTCCACGCCTATGGGGACAAGAACATTTGAATGGACAAGGCAAAGGTCAAGGAAGGTCAGGTTGGGTTAGAACCCGCGAAGCTGCGAGCCAGGGCCAGGCAGAAACAGCAATGGTGCTTGACAGTCACAGGTGCTCAGTGTTTACCTGCTGAGCAGAAACGCAGTGCAGGGGCTGGTGAGAGGACAAAGCAGCCTGGATGGGGGGGCAGCTGAGGGGCAGCAGCTCCCATGCCCACTTTTGCAGGTCTCGCTGTGAAAACTGGGAGACGCTGTGTACCACAGAGGGAAAGGATGCTGGAGATGGACAGCAGGCTCAAACTGTTGTGGGAATGAGGAGAGGTAGGATGAGGACATAAGTAAGTAAGCAAAATACAAAGTAAATTTTAAAAGACAGAAACCTCAGGGCTGGAAAGGAATATTTAAAATGATTCCGGTTGAGCCCTAGCCAATGTGGCTCAGTTGGTTGGAGCATTGTCCCATACACCGAAAGGTCATGGGTTCAATTCCAGGTCAGGGCACATGCCTGGACTGCGGGTTGGGGGGCAATCAATCAATGTATCTCTCACATATCTCTCCTCTCTCTTGCTCTCGCTCTCTCTGCCTCTTCCTCTCTCTCTAGAATGAATGAATATATCATGTGGGGATTTTTTAGAAAAATGATACTGGTTGAGCCTCCAAGTTAACAGACAGGGACATCAAGCCCCATGGAGCTGTAGGATTTCCCCAAGGTTAGTCACAGATGCAGGGCTCAACCCAAGGTCTGCTAATTCCCAGACCGGTGTCTGTCCCCTCCGCTTTGTCTCCTATGGTGTGGCCCAAGGTCCGATGGCATGATACTGTTGGCCATCTACCTCCTCCACAGGAGTGTGAGCCATAAGAGGAGGCACTGTGTCAGTTTCGTCCCTCCGTACTTAGGACACTACCTGGAACATAGTAAGTGCTCATCCAGTGGAATGGAATCCAATGAGTGGGATGGATGGAATAGAAGGAGTGAAGTGGAAGAGACAGAACAGGATGAAATGGATCTGAATAGAGTGAGCAGAGCTGAGACTAGGGTTCTGGTCCCCCAGTTCCCACTTAGTGGTACAGGCAAAAAAGAACCCCAAACCCCTTCTCTTCTGTCCTGCCACCTGTGGGAGGCACCATCTCTGTCTCCACTTCCCATGTCATCAGACAACTCACCACTCACCCCAAGCAAGCAAGGGCAGGGCCTCTGGCACAGGACAGGGTGCTGGGGAGCAGGAACAAGCCCTTTGCCTTGGGCATGGAGGACAGTGAACTGTGGTCCACATCCTTTGAGGGGTCAGCTGGTTAGCCCCAGGTAGAGAGACAGACCCTAACCCAAGCTGACCCTTAGCCAGAGTATTCAAGAGCAAAAGAAAGGTGCAGGAAGTGGACCACTCCCCGAGAGCCACTCCCTGAGTCCCTGCCACAGAGACTCAGAGAGGGTCGCAGCCATGCTGTAGGTGCAGAGAGGCCTGTAAAAGTCCTGGCCAGGCTTGTGTCCCTCTCCTGTCACTGACTTCTCTTCCCAAACACACATTGGGGACCATCACCAATCCGCCAATCCCACTCTACTTACTAGATGTCCTGAAGGAAACTGGGTCCTTGGATCTCCAAGCAGTGTGAGTAAGGAGTAGGGGTGTTGTGTACCAGCCACAGTGAAAGCCCCTTGTAATTGCCTGCATTGGAGCAGCAGGATAGTTTCACAGCACTCTGTACAGGACCACTCTCCCTAACACTGGGGCTGGCGCTCTTCCCACTTCCACTCCCTCCCCCGCTACACGCTGCCCTGACCCCAATCTCACAACTCTTCGATGTCTGAGATTGGCTCCCATTTGCAGAATCCGGGTTGACCAGAATAACTCTTGCCAGTAACAATTCAGCCGGAGCCTTTGAGGCTGAGCTGGGCGTGAGCCCTTGCCCCGTATTCCAGGCGCTGCTGCCTTAGAGTGGCGGTTGGGGCGCCTTCCTGGTTTCTGTGTGCTCCCTGTTTGTTATCATGTGCCTTGCTTCACACTGTCCCCAAATCTCTGTCCTATTCATCTCCCCTTGATGCCCATCTCAACCAGCACCCGCTGCCATCACATCCCTGAACGCCCACCGAGACCACATCACCCCCACGAACCCCCGTGACCTCCTCCTGCTGCGTGTCCACTGATCCCGTCAGCCCATGCCCTGGCTGCCGGCTTCCCTGCAGCCGGGCTCCCAGCCTTGCCCGATCCGCCAGCCCCGACTCCACGGCCGGTGGCCCACACCCAACATGGTGCCCCCCTGCCACCCCACTCCTCGCCTAGCCTGGTCACCAGACACTAGCAGGCCACCCCCCACCACCTGGACAGGGGCAGGGGTGGGCGAAAGGCCAGCAAAATGGGCTACGGACTCTGAACTCCACTTCTCCTCCCACCTCCAGCTATTTAGTCCGTCAGAAGTCAGGCTTTGCTCACTGTACGTGTACATATCAGCCGCACAATCACCTACCCACCCCGCTTATCCTCAGGAATTTGCTTCCAAGCTGCCTTTTGGAAACTCCTAAGTAGGATGTAATTCGGTGGATTTTATGTTCTGCTCACTGCCTGGCAAAGTAGTTTCTTCCACAAACCCCTGGCATGTGAGAGAAAAAGCAACTGCCTGAAAAACGGGGCTGCTGCAGTCCCCCAAACCCCGACACCGTCCCAGCCCGGCCCGAGGAAGGCACGTCCTCGCCTAGGCAGGGTGTCTGCGTAAAGTTTCTTAACATCTGAACTTTTACATTCTCAACTCCAATAACTTGGGCTGTTAGTATGAGAGAAACAGTCTATAAATGGCATTTAAAAGCAAATTGGATTTTCTTCCCCCAGCTGACACAGCCCTCGGTTCTGCCTGCCAGAGGACGCAGTTTACTTCCCATCTGAAGCGGCCGTTTGTCATGTGTCAGAGGATCTGAGATAAAATTCCTTTGTGCGCGCCGGGCTAATAAAGAGCTTCTTCGCGGTAATCATTTACCCTACATGCATTCACACACAGTTCTTCCCCTACCTTCCGTCGAAGGTATCGAAGCTGAAAGGTGTACGAGGATTTCTGAAGATCCTAAATATGTGTTCTGGAATAACATCAACACCAAACATCCGCCTTCTTGATATGCAAGGCCAGGGACTCTGCTCATAGGTGTTAATGTGTACCAGGAAAGCCACCTGCTTGGCAGGGAGGGAGGACGCGTAAATCCGTGGGCCCCAGGAAGGGAGTGGGCAGGAGGGCAGTTTGCAACAGCAGAAGGAGGCAGGAAAGGGGCATTCCAACACTCAACACTCAACGATATTTGTTGAGGGACCCCTGTGCCAGGCTCTGCGCTTGGCAGCAGGGCCGCAGGCACACGCCCAACGGCTTGTCACCTTCACGACCTTTCTGAAGGGAAGGAGGAGGGCACAAATCCATAAAAGAATTGACAAACACAGACAGATGTATTCAACTTTATCAACAAGGTTTATGCATCTCTCTGCCCCAGAGGATGTGGGTACCCTTCCTCTGCCCCTCAGGCACATTTCCTTCAGAACCCCGGTCGTTGTCACTTATGTGGGCATCTTGGTCCGTTGAAGTGGCTACAACAAATTACCACTAACTAGTAATAGACTACAAAGACTTGTTGCTTACAGTTGTGGAAGCTGGGGAGTCCAGGATCAAGGTCCTGGCAGGTCTGATATCTGGCGAAGGTCTACTTCCAGATTCTCAGATGGCCGTCTTCGCGTTGCACCAGCGCACAGCAAGAGCAGGGGGACTGAGAGCAAGCCTCGTGCGTCTCCCTGGGATGGCACTAATCCCATTCTGAGGGCTCCATCCTCACGGTCCAATCACCTGCCAAAGGCACCACCCCCTGCAACCATCACATCACAGGGGTAGCATTTCAACATAGGAATTTTGGAGAGACACAAACATTCAGTTCCCATCAGACTGACAATTCAAGGTCAAGGACTAATCTTTTCATCTCTGCATCCTCAGGGTCTATGTTTGTCCCATAGAAGCACCAAACAAGTAGCTGTTGAATAAAGGAAAGACCCAGTCCTGCTCTCCCGTCTAGTGCAGGAGACAGAAGTGAAGCAAGGCCCACACTGTGGGAGTTACGTGCTCTGTCGGTCGGCTCAGGCTGAGGATGCGGCAGTGATCAGTGACCCCAGAACTCAGTGGCTTCCAACAGCCAGGTTTACTTCTCACCTACATGTGTGAGCATCACAGGCTGTCTGTGAGCCTCAGCTCCACACCTCTTCATATCAGGACCAATGTGGAAGCAGGTCCCACGGAGAGGAAAAGAGAAATAATAGGGCAACGTGAAGGCTCTAGAAGCACCTGCTCCAAAGAGGCACACATCACTTCTGCCCCCATTTCATTGTGCAAAGCACACAGCATGGCCCAGCCTGCCATCAGGTGACGAGGAACGTCCTCCTCCCACAGCTGGTCCAGTCGGGCAGGTAGCAAACCCGGACCCACAGAGCAGACAGCCCCAACCACTATGACAGAGGGTCACTGCTGCCTCAGAGTTCGGTCAGAGACACGGCACCTCAGCTTAGTGAAGCACGTGGGTGACTTGTTTCAGAGCCCAAAAGTGAGCTCTTAGGTGACAGCTGCATGTGCTGTGTCCTAACCACAGGGAGGTGTCCCCGGAGCCTGTGGAAACCTGTGTAATTGCCATGTCTCCAAGGATGGAAGCAGCAGCAACGGTTCCCAGAGCTTCTGTAAACTCTGCCCAAAGGCCAGTTAGATGCTTGGGAGCCACCAGCTCCCTCCCAGCCCAAGGATGCCCGGTCTCAGAGGACACAGCAGGCCTTTTGGCACCCTCCCTGTTTCCTGACAGGGTGCTCACATTCTGAGAGGTTCAGAGCTCACTGTCCCTCCTGATGACCTGCGGGGAGACTGTGGTGCTGCCCCCAGGCCAACGTGTCAGCCTATACCACAGATGTCACTTCCATGTCCCCTTCTAAGGGGACATGGCCAGAGCAGACCACCTGCTGCCCACACTGCATGCTCTATGCCATGAACTCCTGGTCCTCCCAGCTGGACCCGAGGTGGACACTCAGCCCCAGGGCAGACATACCTTGGGAGGGACAGTGACCTGTCAAGGCCCGGTGTGAAGAGATGAGATGGACCCTCACTTGCAGTTTTGAACCAGAGACTAGGGAGAGACTGAGCCCATCGGGCAGAAGGTAGAGTAAGTCAGAGCCACGCAAAGCTGGTGTGATAAGGGGGCACACGTGACAAGGAAGGCCACTGGGAGAGGAAGAAGGCCGGAAATGACTTGCAGAGAGAAACAGAGATGCCGAGAGAGAGACCTGTACCTTGACAGGTTTGTTTCCAATTCAATCAAAAGTGATTTGACAGAATTTGTTCCTGGGTCAGCCTCTGTCCCTTACAGCCAAAAGAATCCACCCACTGAACAAGCACCCACGGGCGAGGCCCTCCCTCAGGAGGTGGCAGAGAGCAGAAGAGGCCCAACCCAAGTAAGATGTGTAAGTTATATGTGACATTTCTAGAACAGGCGAACCCATGTGGGGAGGGGAACCTTTTAAAGAAGAAGAATGAGCCCTGGCCAGGTGGCTCAGCTGGCTGGAGCATCGCCCTGTACACCAAAAGTTTGCGGGTTTGGTCCGCAGTCAGGGAGCATATGGGAGGCAATCGATTGAGGTTTCTCTCTCATGTCAATGTTTCTCCATCTCTCTCTCTCCTTTCTTGTCTCTCTAAAATCAATAAATATATCCTTGGGCAAGGATTTAAAATAGATAAAAGAAGAACAAAAATTCTGAAATGCATACAAAATACAATGATGTCCTTTATACACCTAGAGATACATAAGAAAGAAACATTAAGGAGGACCATTAAGTTTTACTAACAAAGTCACTGCTTTATTAACGTATTTCTAGTACACACTTATACACTTGAAAAGCCGAGGGCACCAAGCAGTCATTTTAATGTGAATATTTTCCCAAAACATAATTTATTTGTCCGTTTTCCTTTTGTTGTAATTAGGTCCATTTTTAGTTCGTATCTTGCTGATTTGTATCGATGCTTGTTTGCATCAGTCTTGGCAAAGGAATATCTATGATGGGGCCCTTAAAAAAATAAGCTTTTGGTTTTGTGAATTAACTCTGCTTTTTGTTTTCTACTCAATTCATTTGAACTTTCATCTTTAATAATTCTTTCTGTTAATTGTCTTTGGTTTTCTGTTTGTTTTTTCTTATCTAATTTCTCGAATTGATATCTCTATTTTTCAGACATGGTGTTTTCTAATTAATGGATCTAACACTTTTAATTACTTTCTGAAAACCCACTCTCCATATGTTTTGATATATTGTGTTCTCGTATTTAGTTTAATAATGTGTAATTTTCATGGGGATTGACATTAACCCAATAATTGGAGGACCGTGCTACCTCAGTGACAGGTGCACAGGTTTACTTTTGCTATCATTTTGTGGGTGAGGTCTCGTTTTTTTTGCATTATGATCAGTGAATGTGACGTTAGGTGTGATGGTCATCTTTAAAAATGTATCAAAATTTTATTTTTGACCAAACGCATGAGCAATTACATGACTAGTCCATACGTGTTTGGAAGGGATTGTGTTCTCTATTTGCTCAGCCTATATCACACACTTTATAGCTCATCAGCCTTGTTAATCACACTAATTTGTATCATCTGTCTGCACCTTTACCTGATTGCCTGTCGATCTGCCTTGCTGATCTGTTGAAAAGTTAAGGCCTCTGACTATGACATTGTATTTACCTCGTTCTCCCAGTAGTGCTGTTATTTTTTGCTTTATATCATCTCAAGTTTTTTGTTACATGCATAATGGTTCAAGATGTTACATATCATCTTTTTATTTATTGTTTTATCCTCTCCTGGGGACATTTTCATCTGCTTTGTTAGAGAGGAAGGGAGAGAAGAAGGGAGAGAAACACAGATGCGAGAGAAGCATCACTTGGCTGCCTTCTTACGCACCCAGACCAGGGACTCGCGCAGGGACAGAGGGTCATACATGCCCGGACTGGGGGTCACACAGATGGGCGCCGAGATTGGGGGTGAACGCGCCACCTAGGTATGTGCCCTGCCGGTAATTGAACCAGCAACCTTTTGGTTACAGAGACTGAGCCACACCAGCCAGGGCTACATACATCTTAACAGAGAGTTCCTTTCATTAACATAAAATAGTTCTCTTAAGTTTATTTGCTGATAAAACTGCTATTCTTATTTCCACTTTATTAGACTTCCCTGATATACATCTTTACCCCTGTCCTTTTGTTTCGTATCTAAATTTTTTGTTCTGGCTCTTGCTTTTTAAATATTTTTACAATACACATCAAGTTATATTAATTTCTTTTTACTTTATTGCATTTTCCTTGTAGACTCATTATTGGGTTGCGCATGAGGTACTCAGTTGTATGAGGCCCATCCCAGTTTTATTCAGGTATATTTCAGGGGGAAATAATTACATGCTTTTAGCCATCATGCATTGAGTGCTATTTGATAGTGTTTTAAAAGTGATTGTATGAAGAAAAATATGTTATTTCCCTCCCATTGTCATTTAGAATGAATTTGGCTTTATTTAACAAAAAATCCCACAAATTCCTATCTTAAAAACATCAAAATGTAGTTTTCTTTCTAAAAAAGGAAAGCCTAGAGGGAATCAGCCTACATCTAGTGTGGTCACTGCATGGACTCAGGGACTCAGATTTCTTCTATCTTGTTGCTTCAGAAAACATGGCTTCCGTTCCCAAAGTCACCTCATGGTTCAATGTGGCTGCTGGGACTCCAGCCATTACATCTTCATCATCAGGAAGGAAGAAGGTAGGAAAAGCAGGGTACTCTGTCCTTTTAAAGAGACTTTCCAGAACACACTGATTCTGCTTATATTTATAAGCTATACCCAGCTGGAAAGGAGGCTAAAAAATTTTTTGTTTTTTTAACTGGATGGCCATGGGCCTACATTAGGGCACATCAGAGTAAAATTTAAGAATGGCAGAAATCAACAGAAGATCCTAAAAGCTTCCAGAGAGTAGAAAAACATCACATTAAAAATAAATGATCAAAAATAAATAAATAAATGATCACATTCAAATAAGCTAGAATTAGAATATCTACAGCAATGCCTTCACAAGTCCACCGGAAAAGGTTCCCCAACGGAGAATTCCACATCCAGCCACAGCCCCTAGGGACAGGGTTCCCATCTTGCACAGGAGGCTCCTGAATGGTGCCGTTCACCAAAATCAGGAACTAAACCAAGAAAAAGAAAGGCATGGGATCTGGAAACAGGAACCCAACCAAGAAAACAGGTGAAAAAATGCCAGGGGACTGGCAGACGGAATAGTGAATCACATGAACATATCCAGAAGAGATTTCCGTGTCTGCAGGAGAAAGTGGGAATGGATTAGCAGTTATGTACTGGCAGGTATACAGACTGAGCAAAAAAAAAAATAAAAATGCGTTAATCCAGAAGGAAGAAAAAAAGGATTATAATCATAACATACTATATAACTTAGCTGTGAATAGTATTTATATGGTCATACTAATGTAAGCCAATAGTGATTTTAACCACAACTTGTGGCAGAGCTGTATCAGAAGATGAGGGAAGGGTAAACAGATGTGTTTGGGGAGGGAGAAAGTGGGCAGAGAGACCCGAAATCTAATTTTCCATTCTTGAAAGTCAATAGATAATTCTTAAAACTCAGAAATCAAGAAATAGCTATGTACATAAGAGATCGACACATAAAGAAGCAAATCGCAGAAGAAATAGCTAAAACAGTCGAGAGGTGCCGCTTGGAGAGGAAAAATAGACTGAAGAGAAGTGTCAAACTAGTTTCCACGGTACCCCTAGTAATACCTTTTGTCTGTATACATGCAGCAGTTTGCATAACAATATAAATCAAACATATTTAAAGAAATACATAATGCCAGACCCTTTGGGGTTACTTTTTCTTTGCTGGCGGGGAGGTGATGGGGGAAGAAAAGAAGGCATCTTACACACCAGCCAAATGCAATAATTCTTCCAAAGAAGAATTGCAAAGCTGGTAAATGTTCTGAGTCCGTCCTTGTCTGATACGACTTCATTTTGCCCTCACACTTGAATGATAATTTATGTTCAAAGCCATTTCCCCTCAGAGCTTTGAAAATATTGCTTCATTATTTTCTGGTATCCAATTGTGCTGATGAGGAGTATGGTACCAATCCAGCTCTTGTTCCTGTGCCTAGTGGGTCGAACGGTGCCCCCCAAAATATGTCCAAGTCGTAACTCCCAGCACCTGTGAAGGTGACCTTATTTGGGAAGAGGGGGTTAAGATAGAATTAAGTTAGGGACTCGAGATGTGGGTGGGCCCTAAATTCAGAGACTGGTGTCCGACAATAAGAGAGAAGCCCTGGCTGGTATGGCTCGGTTGGTGCTTCGTCCCATAAACCAAAAGGTCACAGGTTCAATTCCCAGTCAGGGAACATATAAGAGGCAACCGATCCAACCAATCCATATTTCTCTCTCACATCAATGTTTCTCTCCCCCTCTCTCTAAAATAAATGAGCACATCCTTGGGTGAGGATAAAAAATAAGAGAGAACACCAAGTAGAAAGCTATGTGAGACAGGCAGAGACTGGAGCCATGCAGCTATGAGACAGCAACACCCAGGTTGCCAGGAGCCACCAGAGCCAGGCAGGGGAGGACCTCCCCCTCTGGCACATCCAAAAGCAAGCAACCCTGCCAACAGCGTGGTTTCAGACTTCCAGGCTCCAGAATTGTCCGTGGTACTTTGCCGAGCCAGCCCTAGGAAACTCAGGCACATGCGCGCATTTTTGTTTTTCTCGCTATAGGTTTTCCGGATTTTCCCTGCGTCTTTCATGTGCTAAAATCTCACGATGACACGTCTATGTTTGTGAGTTTTAAAGTTTTGCTGGCCATCCACGGGCCCTTTAAGTCTGAGGACTTATACTTTTCTTTGGTTCTGGATAATTCTCTTCTATTCATTCTTGAAGTATTGCCTCTCTCCCATCATGTCTATTTTTCCCTTTGGTCCTCTTTATTTATGTGTCCTCTGCATTACTTAGCTTTTCTGCTTCCTGTCCCCTCACCTTTGCACCGCATTCCTGGAGAAATTCTTGCCTGATTTTTCAGCAGTTATTCCTCCTCTGTATTCATTTTGCAGTTGAGCCCATCAATTGTAAAATTTTTTAAAATATCAATTAATAAAATTTTAATTTCCATATCTTCAGCTCACTCTGATGATGTGGGTCCAAAAGCCTCCGCACCTCGTAGAGGATATTTTTTGGTTGAAAGAAAGTTGTCGTGGGTCCGCAGAATGCCATCACCTGGAAGCCTCTTCGGGCCTTTGTATTTCCAACCGAGAGAGGAGTCCAGAACTTACTTTCTGACCCTGACATTCATGGCTGTTAACTGCACCCTTGTGAGGTGCCAGGCAACCTGCTGAGCACTCAGTGTGTGTTGTCTTATTAAGTGCTCACAGCAACCCATAAGGATGGTCACATTCGTGTCCCCATTCAGTAGATGGACAAACTGAGGCAGGCAGAGGCTACTTGCCTCAGTTCACAGGAGGGCAAGCCAGTAGTAGACATGGAATTTGAACGAGGCATGGCCGACTCCAGAATCTGAGCATTTGGCCGCTCTATCATTTTGCCTTAAATCACATTGCATACGTCACGCCCCGTTTCTATCAGCTTACGTACGTGTTAAAAGATTAATGGAGAGCACTGGTTCTCAGCCAGGAGTGACTTTGTTCCCCAGGGGACATTTGACAATGTCGAGAGACATTATTAACTGTCATAACGGGGGAGAGACGAAGGTGTTACTGGCATCTTGTATATAAAGGCCAAGGATGCTGCTGAACTTCCTACAATGCACAGGACAGCCCCGCAACAAAGAACGACTTGGCCCCAAGTCCCGTGGCGTCAAGGTAGGGACACGCCAGCACAGAGCATCTGAAGCCTCTTCCAGCCTCAGGAGCCTGTGGGTGACAGGTCAATAATGTCGGTG
Organism: Micronycteris hirsuta; assembly: GCA_004026765.1. Classification (NCBI taxonomy): domain Eukaryota; kingdom Metazoa; phylum Chordata; class Mammalia; order Chiroptera; family Phyllostomidae; genus Micronycteris; species Micronycteris hirsuta. Next base: position 40,672 of record PVJI01001797.1, on the reverse strand, counting down.
GTAAGTGCAGGACAGCATCTCGAGAAGACCTCAGTGGGCCTAGCCTTGATACTGTCATGAGAGAACAGACTTTCAAGGTGACAGACTCACGTCCCTCCTATGCCAGAGAGCCGCAGTGGCACACCTCTCTGTTATTCCTAGAGGTCCCCCGCTTCGCTGAGCCCAGACTCCGCACAAGCCCTTAGCCCCGAGTCGACATTCACTGCGGGAAGCCCTTTGAGACAGGATGCGCAGGATGGCATACAAACGTCAGGCTTTCTCCCTTTGTTTCTTCTTTCTCTCCTTGTCAAACAGGGAGCCATGCCTGTTCAGCTCCCTAGCCCCCAGGATTCTTTCAGGGTGGAGAGCAGAAAAAAAATAGGAAGAGGTGGCCAGAAATGGCAGTACCTAAGGGAGACAGCCAGATATGCAGACATGGGGGCGCCTGGCGGTGTGGCTCCTTCGCAGAGTCCAGCCTCAAGGCCTGGGGGTCCCACCCTTGCGAGGTATTCATGCCTCACCCAGGCTTCCACAGCAGGGGACCTGGGAATTCTCCAATGGCCCGGGCCCCTAGGACACTGGGGGTCCCACCCAGCTGTGTTCAGGTAAGAGGCAGGAGTTGCAGCCCCACTCTGCCCTGTCTGAACCTCTGTGCCAGGTGGTCACTTGGGAAAGAGCAAAGGAAAGAAGGAAGCCTACCAGCAGAATGGGGAGGGGTCCTCCCCATCCTGCACCCAGAGAAACTCCAGAGCCGCCAGGCACCTGGGGCCACCCCAGCCTGGCGCTGAGGCATCTTCCAGCCATCCTAGCCCGGTGGCCCTCATGGACTTATTACAACTACCTCTTTGCTGCCCCTTCATCCCTGCCGGAGAAACTTGACCTTGTCAAAATGAGTGAAACACAAACAGAAGGGCGGGAAGCCGGGATGGGCCCCTTGGAGTGTGTCCTGGGCCCAGGGTGTGACTGGTTGCAGAGTGGTGGTGAGGTGAGCCAGCCTAACTATCTCATCCACTCCCCACTAAGGCCAGGAAGAGAGTACACCAAGGCTGACCAGTTCCCGGCCTCAACCCTGTCCCCAAGTCCCTGTCCCCAAGTCCCTGCCAGCCTCCCAGCAGCCCAGCCCTCATCCCAGGGGGCGGCTACAAGTCCCAGTTCCCTATTGACCCACAGAAACATTTTGGAGATCGTTAATCTTCATTTATGATTGATTTTCTGTCAATATCTCTTGGCCTTGCCCCCACCCTCCTTTCCATCAAGTAGTTAATGAGCTGCAAACAAACACTAGGGTGGGTGGCTTTCCGAGAAGCCTTTGGAAGACTGAGTCGTACCCTCTGGTTCTGCAACTGGTGCATTTGGTATTTCTCACTTGGGGTCCCCAGGACTGATGAATGGAGGGCAACCCCTCCTCTCCCCAGGGCAAAGTAAGTCGTAAGCTGGTAAGGCAATATGAAAACGGCGCATTGAATGAACCCGAAACCTCTTTCCTCTGTCTGCCACCGCCCTGAAGCTGCTTTTGGGTGTTAAGGGCTCCAGAAGGAGCAACTACACAGGAGGTGCCCCAATCCAGGAGCACATGCGAGTGTCAGTTTGCCCTCCAGGCAGGGCCCCAGTTTAGCTAGGATTGAGCCTGGAAAGTTTGAAGCCCACCTCCCTGTGGGAGGGTAGATTTGGGGGTGAGGGGCACCTTAGGTATGTCCCCCATGCAAGAGGGGCCTGTCATCTCATAGATGACAATAGGCTGGAAGAGATGAGTTTGACTCCACCACCTGGTCTCAAGTCAGCCCTGGGGATGTCACCCAAGACCCCTCACAGCAGGGGTCTCAGTTTCTTCATCTATCAGATGGGGCGAATAAGGCCTGCCTGCCTGCCTGCTAGAAAAGTATAAGGATCTGGGGACACAAGGTTTGGGAGAAATCTAAAGGTGTCAGAGGGGTGAGCATCCCACCCGCGCCCAGTCGCTCTGGCCCCAACATGCCCAGGGTCTCCATCTGTCCCCGCACCCACCAAGGCCCAGGGGGTTTTCCGCAGCCCGCCTGAACGTTAACACGCAGGGAAAACTTCAAGGAAAACATACAGCTGATAAAAATTTAATGCTATATGTAACAAAGCAGAATGAATATTTAATCCGTGCTTTTATGTGAAACCACATAACCAACCGGCCCCACGCAGCGGCGAGAGCGCGTGACCCCTCCCTGCACGCACCATCCCGAGCCTGGCAGCGAAGCAGTTAAGCGGCTGGCAACAAGCAGCTCCTAATAAACACTCGGCTAATTCTGTAGGAAAAGCACTAATTAGAAAACCAATAATAATCGGTGTAATTGCTCTAAATTACCCTCCTAACAGAGAACCGCGCTCGGAGCCGGAACGCAGGTGCCGCCGCCCAGCCCCGCGCTCCGCGCCCTGCGCCCAGGCCCAGCGCCTAGGCCCCGCGCTCTGCTGCCCCCTGGCGGCCGCTGCGCACCGCGCCCGCCGGGCCGAGAGGAGCTGCCGCGTGAACCCCGACGCTCGCGCGCCTCCTAGTGTCCGCGCCGCCGCACTGACCTGCAGACCGGCCGGAGGACCTGAGAATACCCTCCGCCTTTCTCTCAGGGGGCTGCTGAGAAGCAGCAACATCGCATTGGCTGGGCCTCAAGGAAAAGAGAATGGGGTCAAGTAATAATGGAATAAATAGACCTCCAAACAGTCCTAGGGATTCGGAGTGGTGTGGATTCGGGGGATTGCTTTGGGAACAGGGTTGGTGCAGACAAGCCCAAAGCACAAGAGTGGGGGTGGGGGCAGGATGAAGGGGGGAACTTCCTCAAACGTGGGCAATCAGGATAGCAGGGGAGATGGGGAGCGCTCTGGGGAGCGGGCCAGCAAGCCTCTGAGCGCCCAGCCCGGCCCGGCCTGAAGTGAACAGGCGTGCAGCGTTGTTTTGGTGGGTTTATGGAGCGCAGGCAGGATCGTGCCCTACTCCGCCTAAAGCGCTCCTGGGGCTAGCCAGTGTTCAGAGTGAGATCGGACCCTCTGCCCTCCCTGGCTTTCGTCCCCGGGGAAGTGTTTGAACGGGGACCGGAGCAGGCCTCCTGCTCACAGCCCCCTCTTAAAATGAGCAGCCCCAGCTTTACGTCTACAGAAGCCGTTCAGCCTGGCAGCCACAGCACGGGGGTGACCATGGGCAAGTTTCATGACTTCTCTGTGCTTCATTTTCCTCAAATGTAAAATGAGGATGCTAATAATAGTAACCTAACATGAGGTCGTTGGGGAAAACTAAATGAATCAACACATGTCAAGTACCTGGCATACAGTAAGCACTCAATAAACGTTAGCTATTAACATTATCTGATTTATATAATGAAACTTCACATATGCTTGAACAAAGACCAAAACATATTTGAAAACCACTGGATTTAATGACCTCTAAGGTCTCTTCTGGCTTTCAAATTCTATGATTTTAAAATGATTTCTCGTAGTTCACTCATTTTCCCACCTCGAAGCATTGGCACCTGCTGTCCGGTCAGCTGCACCGTCTCCTCTGGTCTGCCTGGTGAGTCTACCGCAGCAGTTCCATCCTCTGGGGAGCTTTCCCTCTGCTCTAGGTAGGGGCGGTCTCCCCGCTTCCTGCTGCCTCTCAGCACACCTTAAACAAACCTCGCAGTCCCCATTACTGTTTGTCCCAGTCACCTGTGTCTTTGTCTCTCCTACAGGAACCCCGGGCATCTGGAGAGCACAGGGGCCTCACTCACCTCCCCACACCTGGACTGGAATAGACCGGTCCACTGATGCATTAATTTTATAGATGAGACACAGAGACCTGGAAACTGATACAGCAATGGCTGGAAACAGCCAGGAAGTCAGAACCGGAAGGGGAAGCTAGGGCCCTGGGCTCCCAGGTGGGCTGGTTTTGCTGCTTCCCCTCTCAATGAGGCCTCGCCATCTCAGTTCCAAGGCACCTGGTGCCAGGCATCTCCACACAGGGGTTGCTTAAAAAGGGCCTAAGTTGAGGGACCACCCTCTGCATACATAGAGAGGCGGTGACATTTCTGAGGGACTCTGTGGGTGCCATCTCACACTGCAACCACTGCAGAAGCTTCTAATGACCTCCCTGCTTCCACCTGCGCCCCCACCTCTAGCCCATCCCCTGCATAGCAACCAGAGTGACCTGGTGAAATGGGGGTCAGATGAGGTCACTCCCCGTGCAAAACCTCAGTGGCCCATCTCACTCAGAGGTAAAGCTAAGTTCTTCCCACAGCCCCTCAAGCCCTGCATGCTTGGACCCCAACCTCATCCTCCCCCATTCTCTTCCCCACTCACTCTGTTCCCACCATGTTGGCCCGTTTAATGTTCTCAGATACCAAGCACAGGCCCAACGCCCACCGAGGCCCTTCCCTCTGCCTGCAATGCCTGCCCCCGCAGACAGCGGCGTGGCTCACTCCTCTTCCAGCTTGCTATGCTCAAAGGTCCCTGCTTAGAGAAGCCTGTCCCGGCCATTCTCAAAGAACACCCTTACACGTTGCAGTTCTGTTTTCGCATAACTTCTTCACTCCACATAACATAGATCTATTTCCTTATATTTAGCTCCTCCCACCAGACTGGAGGCTCCATAAAAGCAGGCACTCCGCCTTTGGTTCACTCACGTGTCCTCACATCTGAAATAGTGCCTGCCACATCAGGTGAGGTCAGTGAGAGTTTGATATATGCTAAATTAATTAAACAGTCATAAAGTCACAAAGAAATGAATCTCTAAAGCTAGAATTTCAGGCCCTACATGCATTGCTACTGGACAAGACACCAGACGGGGCGGATAGTGAGCGCTAGAAACAGTTTGTAGAACCACGGGCCTCCCTGATGTCTCGGTAATTGCCCCTCGTCTCCATCTGAAGGCAAGGGGTTCGCTAGCCTCTCATTAGGAGAGCATTCGGTGCTCAGCTGATTCCCTGACAGTGAGGCTTGTGGGGCACCCCTGTTTTCTCTATGTGAGGTTCGCCCATGCCAACACAAGTGACACCGGCCCTCTTCCCAGTGGTCCCTCCTAACGTTAGGTCCCAAGCCCCAATTGTTTCTGGCCCAGCCAAATGGAAAATTTAATTTCCAACTAATTAGCCCTGAATTTGGTGTCTCTCGTCGAGTTACAGGACAGCCCCTCTCCCAAGAGAGGGGGGCTCCCTGCCCACATATGGCCAACATTTGACACTGCCCCTGTGGGAAGGCAGACAAAGGTCCCCGGCCCAGCCATTGTCTCTGCTGGGAGTTCACGGGCAGGCGGGCACAAAAGCGCAATGAATTCTTCATGACCCTCTGAAAGGGCGGCTCCTCCAGGCCCCTCCTAGTGCTGTCCACAGGCGGGCCTGTGAATGGGGGACATTATCCTCTGAACCAACCAGTTTCCTTTCTAGAGTCTTTGAACAGGGCTCTCTGAATTCCCTCCCTCCAGCCTTCTCCCCTTGGAGATGCCAACCATGTGGCTTGGCTGAAACCAGAGTCCCCACTGCCAGGTCAAGGCAAGGTCACCCCAGCATGCAGAGAGACTCCCCTTCCATTCACGCCACAGCACTTACTGCTGTGCAAGCCTCCCAGGGATCCCCAGGCAAGACCCTTGGTAGGGCGGTCCCCTTTCCCTGCCCCAGAAGAGGTCTCCAGAGACTGCTCTGCTGGTCCTTCCACACGGGAAGGCCTGGGGAGGAAGCACCCTCCCCAAAGCTTCCTCTCCATCCCCCAGGAGTCCAGAGGCAGGCTGGGCCTGAGCCTGAAAGAGGCCTGCACTCTGCCAGGGTGCCCTCTGCTGGTGGATCCCAGGAGGTGTGAGACCACAGGTTTCACACCTGGTCCTGACTCCTGAGTGTCCAAGCCATCACCCCCTGCCCTCGAGTCCCTTCTTCACCAAAGAAGTCCTCGAAGGGAAGAAGAGGCAGTCCTCTGGCCAAGTCCCTTTTCCAGAAATAAGTGGAGGGAGGAGGGAGGGAGGCTGAGGCTGGGGGAGGGGCTGGGTTTGAGTTAATGAGCTATGTACATTCCTTCCCCTATAATCCACAGCATTTGAGGCAGCAGCTAATTTAACTTCGCTGTGAGATAATTTGTCATGGGGTTGTTAGGATGGAGGGGCTGGATGGGATGAGGAAGTGTAGGCAAGACAGAGCCAGACAGAACAGGGGCTGTGCCGTGCTCTTCCTAGAAATCATCCCAGGAGCCACGGAGAAAAGTGAGGATGGCAGAGCCCAGATGGGGTCAGGGAGGGAGGAGAGGGCCCAGCCACCTCCGAAGGGAGCCCCTGGCTGGGCAGATGGAGCCTCGCCTCTCCTGTGAGGGCAGGGGCTGTGTCTGTGTCATTCTCCAGGGCCTGGGACCCCAGGGTGCCTCATGCAAGTTTACTGGGTCCGTATAATCCAGGGATCAATGGATGGAGCAGTTGATTAGATCTAGGGGATCAATGGCAGCTCCACACAGAGCTCTGTGCATCTCAGAATGTGACCGAGCCGTGACATCCTGGCCTCACTTCCATGTCGCTGCCTCCTGCTTGCCTTAGCCAAAAATCAGAGAGCATCAGAGTTAGATGGTTAGCAGGTAACTCATTTTACAGACAAGCTGAGTGACCACAGGTCCTGGTTTGCCCAGACCACTGTCCCAGTTCCTGCCTGCTGTCCTGGGGTAATTGTTAATAATGTTCCCTTTCAGTAACAAGATTGTCCTGATGTGGCCAATAAACTACATGGTCACCATGCAGAAGAGGAAACAGGCCAAGACGCAGTCGCTGCCCACAGCTGGTCCACAGTCAGGCTCAGGTCTCCTGACGGCCTGAGTTCTTCCTGCCAAACTGATCCACCTGCAAGCGCCAAGGCTTGGCCATCCAGTCCACAAAATCAGACCCCACCCCTTGGGACCTTCCTCCTGCAAGGAGCCCTCCCTGGCCAGGGCAGCCCTAAGGGGCCCACCTACATCTGAGCTCTGCCATCCAAATCCTGGGCACCGCGCTGATCCTGTTTCTTCAAAAGGTGACTAGGCTGGAGAGGAGCGCATGCGCGGAGGAGTGTGGAAGAGGCTAGACCAGCAGCTGCGGCCGGGTGGCCAGGCTCTGAAATCAATCACTGCACATTTCCCTCCCGGGACCCGAGACTCAGCAGTGGCCTGAAGGCCCGACTGGGAAGTGGGGAACCTCACGTCTGGGTGGAACTGGAATGAAAAGGCCGATCGGACCGTTCCCATTCTGTGGTCCCAGTCCTGAGTCTGGGAGGGGAAGGCCAGGCCGCTGCTTTTCTGATAGCCTCTGGCCCTGGCATGTTTCCATCCCCACACTGTGCGCTACAGAACCCCTTTCTGGTCCTGCTGCTATCTGGTCACCCATCGTTCTGACAGCCTGATTTCTGGGAGGCAGCATCAGGCACCAGCTGGAGTGGAAGACTCGCTCTTTACCCTTCACTTCTCAGGAAGTGTGAGTACCCCTCCTCCACCTGCCCCAGCTTTCTCACTTCTGAATATACCACGCAGCTTTCCCAGTGCGTGGAGCTGCCCAGGCCAGTCTCTCGCTGGCTCCAGGGCCAGTAGCTGTTCACTTTCTGGAATGTAGCACCACCTAGTGGCAGCCTTCAGCCTGACAGTACCACCGTTAAAATTTCAGTGAGTCAAAAAATCTTTAACCGAAGTCAAACCAAGCAAATACAAAGCATTTTGCCAGGCCGTGGCAAGCGTAAGGGCGGGGGGGCCGGGGAGGACTGTGGGAAGAAAATTAAAAAGACAAACAAAGGCAAACAAACCAACCAAAACTCTAAGACATGCCCCCTGCATCCGAAGGCGCCTGCTTTTGAGCGTGATCTTCTGAGTCAGACCACGCAGGGTTCAAATCCTGACTCCAGCACTTACTAGCTGTGCTACCCTGGGCGTGATATTTACCCCTGTAAACCCCCAGTTCCTCTTTTGTAACATGGGAATAACAAACGTATCTCTCTCCAAGGGATGTTGTGAAACCAAACTGAGTTGAAGGATTGATTGAAACATTTAGCACAGTGCATGGTATGGTTTTTTTAATGGATGCTATTATAATTGAGATAATAAAATGATTAATTCAAGCTACGTGCTATAAGAAATCAACACAAAGTCAATCCAAATGAACTGAATTATGACACAGCTTAAGAGCATTGGTAAAGAACTGAGTAGGGCAGAAAATGCAGAGTCTGTGACTATGAACAAGTCAACAAACCTGTTTAGGCCTCATCTTTAAGTGGCAATAAGACCAGTACCCATAGGTAGAGAACTCCAGCAGATACTGCTGGGGTAGCATCTTTTATGGTTAACATGTCCTGTGCACCTGCTACGTGCCAGGCTTTAGGGATTCAGAGGAGAAAAGATACAGTTGCTCCCCTCAAAAGTGCAGTCTGGCCTCTGTCACAGAGAGAACAGATGGGGGGCTTCCGCATGCCATCCTCTGATTCCTACCCCAACACCACACCAGACACAGGGCGCAAAGGTGAAGGCCATCTGTGAGTGCTGTGTCCTCAGCAGGAAGAAACTCCAGGACCCCACCCTGTCCCCAAAAAGGAGACTAAGTGTTTGGGGGAAACCAGGTGGCAGATGCTCATCAGCCCTGGGCCCCATCTCACTCCCCCCGCTGCTCCTCAGCAAGGCCGCCCCCAGCCCCGCCCCCTCCAGCACCCAGAGTACCTGGAACTGAAGGTTGGAGAGAGCAGGTCCAACTTGTTCACCAACGGGGCCAGCACAGCACTCAGTGCCTGGAGAGAGAAATGTTCAAACCTGTGTGTTGAGTGAGTGAATGAATGAACTGAACTTTTAAGAAGATAATTCACGGGAGGGCCCTTCCTCTTAGACCTGGCAACAGCTCACGGGGCCCCACAACCACCCCAGCTCTCGTGGTCTCCACCTAGACAGCGAGGTGCACTCAGAACCTGTACTGTGTATTTTTTAACATGCCTTCCTAAGTATTAATCTGTGTCCTTTTCTCCCCCAAGTGAAGTGACAAGTTCTTTGATGGGCAGGGACTTCCTCTTATATGCTGAATTTACAGTTAATGGATTTCCGACTATGGCTGCACCATCCCTGGACTCACGCTAACCTTTTTTTTTTTTTCCAGAGGTCTCCAGGCACGAAAAGTTTGTGTCCGAAGGGAATAAAGTCAGTGGCTCTTTGAGTCAGGATCCTCTCTCCACATACCCTCACCACCTCATAAAATGATGCGGCAAGTCAGGATTGAAAAAGACCTGAGAATTTTCGGATGGTGAGCAGAAACTAGTGACATGAATGTAAAATGCTGACTATATGTTCAGTAACAGTTCATGGTCAGACACCTATGGTAAAGAACAAGGGTAGAGGGCCCAGCAGCCGGTGATTCAGGAGAAAGATGAGCATGTCTTTATTGTTCAGTGAGACAAGGACAAGATTTAGAATTTCAGAAAAGAATCAGAAAAAATGGTTAAATTTTTAAAATGAAAATTTTAGAACTGAAAAATAAAATAACCCAAATTAGGAATTTAGTGTGTGGGTTTAACAAGATTAGACAAAGGTGAAAAAAGAATCTGTTGGGGAGAAACCCACGAAGGTCAGAAAAAAGAATCAGAATGAATCACAGAGAAACAAAAGGGATATAAAACACACTAGAGTATAAGAAATGCAGATAGAATGAGAAAGTCAACCTTAAATGCTTTGGGAATCCCAGAGTAAAAAGAATGGAGCAGAAGCAATATTTGAAAAGAAAATGGTTGAGACTTTTCGAAATCAATGAAAGATTTAAGGCTACACAGTAAAACTGGTGAAAAACAAACACAAAGATAAACTCTTTAAAAGGAGCCAAAAGGAAAATGGAAGACTATCTTCAGAGGACTTCTGAACAGAAAAATAGAAGCAGAAGACCATGGAAGGTATCTTCTAAGTGCTGGAAGAAGTAACTGCCAACCTAGAATTCTGTACCCAGCAAAGAATATCCTTTAAGAATTAAAGCAAAATACAAAGATATCACATATATATAAACTAATAGGAATTCCTCAAAGCAGACCCACACTCATGGAAATACTGATGTGCATTCTGTAGGCAGAAGGAAAAGAACAAGGCGGGGGATCACTCTACCCAATACAAGACTCACTACATTGCTACAGTAGTGGAGCATGGTGTTTGTGGAGGAGTGGACACACAGACCAGTGGGACTCAACAGAGAACCCAGAAATAGGCCCATGCAAATGTGCACAACCAAACTTTAACAAAAATGCCAAAGCAATTCATCGGAGGAAGGACGGTCTTTTCAATGAATGGTGCCGGAGCAATTGGACATGCATAGGCCACAGGAAGGAAGGGAGGGGGGAAGGGAGAGAGAGAGGGAGGGAGGAACCTAAACCTTATACTTCATACAAAAATCAATTCAAAATAGACCATGGACGTAGATGTAAAATATAAAGCTTTTGTAAGAAAATGTAGGAGAAAATCTTTGGGAGCTAGGACAAGAAGAGTTTTTAGTTACGACATCAAAAGCATGATTCATGAAAAAAAAAATTGATAAGTTGGACTTCATCTAAATTAAAACTTTTGCTTTGTGAAAAACTGTGGCACTAAGAGGCGGAAAAGACCAGTCTTGGGCTGGGAGAAAATGTTTGCAAGCTGCATATCCAGCAAAGGATGTACAAAGAACTTTCAAAGCTCAACATTTAAAAAAGCAATGAATTCAATTGGAAATTGACAAAAGACATGAAGAAAAATTCACTGAAGAGGATATACAGATGGCAAATAAGCACATGAAAAGATGTTGAACATCACAGGGAAATGCAAATTAAAACCACAATAAGTTATCATTATGTATCTATCAGAATGGCTACAGTAACAGGTTGGGACAGCACCAAGTGCTGAAGGGTGCCGTGACACTGGGTCGCCCATCCATTGCTGGTGGAGAGGGAAAACGGTACAGCCACTCAGGAAACCCGTTTGCCAGTGTCCCTAAAAACTAAACACATGAGTACATACAATCTGCCAGTTGCACTCCTGGCCATTTATACCAGAGAAACGAATACGTATGTTCGCACAAAAGCCTGCCCATGAATGTCCGTAGCAGGTTTACCTGAACTCACCCAAAACTGGACACAAATGTCCTTCCATGAGGAAATGGTTAAGCAAACTGTGGCACATCACGTCTTGGAACACGGCTCAGTAAGGGAAAGGAACGAACCGTGGACACTGCACAGGCTGGAGGTATCACAAAGGAATTATGCACTGTAGGAGGGAGAAAAGCCAACCTCAAAGGTTGTATACCGTAGATTCCATTTATACAGCATTCCCCCCAATGACAAGATTGCGCAGAACAGAGGATTTCTTACCGGAGAGCTCGGGGTGGTCGGGGGTGAGGGTCGCACCAGGGGCAGCACGAGACAGACCCTCGCGGTGCGGGGACAATTCAGGACATGGGCTGTGGTGGTAAATACACAAGTCTGTGTGTGTGATAAAGCTACACTGAATTACACACACATACACACTAACTAGTTCATTCAACCCTGATGAAACCTGAACAAACTCTGTGGATATATAAATGTCGGTTCCCTGTTTTCGACAGTGTGTGATAGTTACCATTGGGGAAAACTGGGTGAAGGGTGACTGAAACCTCTCTATGATTTTTTTTTGCAACTTCCTGTGAATATATAGTTATTTTAAAATTAGAAAAAGTTAAATTTTTAAATGGGCCAAAGTCTTGAAGAAACACTTTAGTACACACCAAAAAAGACATCTAAGTAGCATGTAAGCACATGAAAAGATAAGCAACGCCATTGGTCATCGGGAAAACGCAAATTAAAACTGCCGTGAGACAGCGCTCACGTCACTGGGACAACTGGGATTGGTGGACTGGCCCGTGGACGGAACACGGAGCCACTGGAACTCTTTCACCTACCCGGCGAGCACGTCAAGTGACGCAACTACTTTGGAAAACACTTTAGCAGTTTCTTATAGAGTTAAATACGCACCTATTCCCTGACCCAGGAACTCCACTCACAAGTATATACACCCAAGAGAAATGAAAACATGTGTCTACAAAAAGAATTGTACGAAAATGTTTCTTTGGCCCTGGCTGGGTGGCTCAGTGGATTGAGTGCCAGCCTACAAACCAAAGAATCATTGGTTCCATTCCCTGTCAGGGCACATGCCTGGGTTGGGGGCCGGGTTCCCAGTAGGGGGCATGTGAGAGGCAACCACACATTGATGTTTCTCTCCCTCTCTTTCTCCCTCCCTTCCCCTCTGTCCAAAATAAATAAATAAAATCTTCAAAAAAAATTAAGACCTAGTGATAGCGATTGAAACAGTAGATGCCTGGAGCGGAAGGGGAGAAGAGTAAGCTGGGTTGATTGGAAAGGGCCATGAAGAACTCTCTGAAATGATGTAAATGTTCTCTGTGTTCATTGAATAACCAGTTATATGGGTGTATCTTTTGCCCACCTCACCAAACTACACTGAAAATCTATACAATTGAGTGTATATAAATTATATCTCAATTTTAAAAATAAGACCAAGTTATGCTGAGTATGTTCCTAACCACAATTAAATTAAGCTGGGAATTAATAATACAAATATAACTGAAAAGTCCCCATGTACATGGAAATTAAAGAAATACATTTATAAAACACCCATGAGTCAAAGAAATAATTACAATGGAAATTTGGTAATATTTGGAACTCAGTGATAATAAAAGCTAAACGCTAGAACTTGTTGGATGCTGTAAAAACGCCGGAGGGAAATCTAGTAGGCTTAAGTGCATATATTACCGAAAAGAAAAGGTTAAAAAAATCCATCTCGAGAATTTAGAAGAGAAATAACAAAGAAAGTCCCAAAACAAGATTTAGAGTTTAATAATAAAAGAGAAGAAATTAATTTAATAAAAAGCCACACTAGATGATAAAGCTAAAAATTGGTTCTCTGTAAAGAAGAACTAAGCTGATCACCTTGGGTGAGCCCAGTGAAGAACAAAGAGAAGGAGCAAATAACCAGGACGGGGAAAGACAGAGGGCTGTCACCACAGACGCCACCCACCGTCGGAAGGTCAAAAGGAGATAGAGGGGACAATGGTATGCCACTGCAGTTTAAAGCTTGGAGGAAATGAATAACTTCCTACCAACATACAGCCACGAAAACTGACGCAGGAAGAATTAGGAAATCCCACTAGTCCTGTAAACGTGGCAATAACTAAATCTATAGTTTAAAACCCTCACACAAAGGGAATATCCGGTGGCTTCACCAGGAAATTTAACTAAAACATTAGAAAAACTATTGTATACTGTATTAGTTTTCTATTGCTGTGTGACAAATCACCACAAATGTAGCAACTTAAAACGATCCCCATTTCCCAGCTCGCCATCCCCTCGGGCCAGGAGGCCAGGCACACGGGGCCTCCTGGCCTCTGCTCAGGTTCCCGCAAGGCTGCAGTCCGACTGGATGCTTCGCTGTGGGAAAATCTGCTCCTGGGTTCCTTTAGGTTGTCCACAGGATGCGTCTTCTTGTGGTTCTGGACCAAGGTCCCCGTTTTCCAGCTGTTTCCCAGAGTTCCCGGCCACGTGGCCCTCTCCACAGATGGTTCACACATGTGTTTTGTTTCTCCAACACTGGCAGGAAAGTCTCTCTCTTCTGTGTGTGAGCAGAGAGTCCTGTATGAAGACACATAATCATGGCAGTGACGTCCTCTACAATTGTCTAGCTGTGTTGCCTTAGGCAGGTCGTGTCACCTCTCTGGGCCTCAGTGTCCTCACCTGTGAATTGGGCATAAACAATGCTGGCCTCTCAGGATGGAAGGTGGGTGGAGAGGTTGATTGAAGGGAAGCCCCTGGAGATACACAAAGCTCAGCCTTTATTCTCAAGCCTGGCCAGGGTTCCTCAGTCCTTCCATCTCCACTTAAGCCAGAAACACCTTCCTCCTCACCCAAAGCCACTCTTGGCAAACCTTCCACCCTGACCAGACCCAGGTTCACTTGGTTCCCGACTCCCATGGCCTCCCACAGGGGCTCAGAGGAAGCCGAGTGCAGAGTGAGTGAAGACGAGGGGATCCCAGCAGCCAGTCCCTCCCTTCCAGCTATGGACCAGCACTATTCTTTCCCCTTCGGGAAAGAAGGCAGCTGCACCCAGATTCCAGAACCTCCTTCCAAACACTTTCCTAGGACTTGTGCAGGCAGGAAGTTGGCCCACAGTTCTTCCTATTGCCCAAAGGATGCTATGCACCTCAGCACCATCAGGTGGCCTCAAGCAATCAGCCACCATCTGTATGTCCACTTCTGGGGTTCCTGAGATAACGTGTTATTGCAAAAGTGCAGGAGCCTGAAGCAGAAGGACCTCAGCAGAGAGAGTCCAGGGCAGCCTCCTTAAACTCCGGGAGACCACAGACCTCTTTAAGATCTGATGAAAACAATGGACCCTCTTCCCGGAAAAATGCCCCAGCACACACACACACTGTGTCCTCACACAGCTTCAGGGCACCCTGAGACCCACTTGAGACTGGCCCATGGGTCCTGTAGAATTTTCTGTAACTCAGTCTAGGAATCCCTGCCCTGATCTCAGCCATTTGCCTCCTTGTGTAGATAACTAACAAGTCCCACTGCCTCCGCGCCCCGTGAGCAGACTCATGACCATGCTTGTCCTGGTGAAATCGGGGTAAGCTGCCCAAACATGGAGCTGGAAAAGAAATTCACCAAAGAGTGGCTTGTCTCAAGGGAGGAGCTTACAGAAGTGGGAGAGACTTTGTGGTTTGGGGGAGTGTGGACTTGACTGATTGTCTATGAGCCCAGACCTGGGTTGTTTTTTTTCCAAATCACTAACTCTTTCTCCCAGAAAAATCATGACCCACCCCACTATCATCTGCATATCAGGGCACAGAGATGGGGGTGCACTTGGATGGATGAGGAGAAAAGGAGGCAGAGCTTGGGACCTAGGAGAGACTCCCCCTCTTGGGACACTGGGGGTCATTCTGTCTCCTTAAAGAGAAGACACTGAGCAGAGTGAAGAATTTTCTTGACACCTCAGGGTTATTTATTTATTCTGCAGCTGTTTACTGGGAGACAGCTGCGTACCAGGCACTGTTCTAGGCACTGGGGCACAACAGTGGCCTTTGAGACAGCCCTGGTCCCTGTCTTACAACGTAGTGAGGAAGACACTCTGAAAATAATCACACCCATAATTAATAATTGAATACAGGGATCCAGGAATATTGTTCCAGGGATCTCTGGAAATATATGAGGGGGTGGGAGGCCAAAGGTCAGGAGCGGAGGAAAGAAAAGCTCCTTTGAGGAGGTGGTGTTTAAGCTGAGATCACAGGGGAGAGTAGGAGGCGGCGGGATGAGGGAAGGGCAGCCAGAGCACTGGGATGGAGGCGCCGCAGGTGCGAAGGTGATGTAGGTAAGAAGGGGTGGGGCTGGTGGAAGCCGGTGTGGTGGCCCCGTGAACAGTGCCATCGCGATGGCCTGCACCGGTTCAGAAGGCCCCCAGGCTACTTCAGGGGTCAGGAGACAGGCAGACACACCGCCACCTGCTCTTGGAAGAGATGCGCACATCTTCCCTGCCGAAGCCCGGGGAGACGCCGGTTCCCGGTGGAGTGCTCTCCAGTGTGACAGAACTCGCCTGGCTAGAAGAACCACGTTCTGTCAGGTTCCTGCAATTCGGATCTGCCACAGAACCATAGGATACCAGTCCTGGGAAGCCCCCAAAGACCCTCCAAAGCAGGGGTTTAATCCCAGCTGCAAAATAGAATCACCCAGGACATTTGGAAAAATACCTGTGCTCAGACCCATCACAGAGCAATTCAATGAGAATATCTGATCACGGGAGCTTCGTAAGGCTCCTCAATGATTCTGACGAGCAGTCCGGGGTGAGAATCACTCTCCTGGTGCAGTCTTTTTTTTTTTTTTAATTTTTACAGATGAAATAGCAGAAGCCCTCTTACCCAATTCTGTCTCTTAGAAATGCACCCACATTCCATTATTCACCAACTGAGAGTGAGAAAGGAGATGTGGTCACAAAGATCTCATGTTTGAAATATGATTGAACTCAGGGGAGAGTGGATCCCACTTTCTCTTGCTTGGTCCAGAAGAGCAGCATTTAAAAGGTGAATTTATGTGTTATTTAAAAGAAAATATTGTTATGGACACCCCCATGCAAAAGAATGAAGGTGGACCCCTTCCTTACCCATACTGAAAAATTAACTCAAAATGGATTGAAAACTTAAATGTAAGAGCTAAAGCAATAAAAATTTTAAAAGAAAGTATTGGAGTAAATCTTCATGGCCTTAGGTTTAGCAAATTCTTAGATATGACGCCAAAGGTACCAGTAGGGAAAGAAAGAAGAGATTAAATAGACTCCATCAAAGTTACAAACTTTTGTAACATATTGTATATCTGATGGTGTCTTATACCTGATATCTCACATACCTGACATATGTGATAAGGGCCTTGTACTCAGAATATGGAAAGAGCTCTTACAAGTCAGGGATAAAAGGGTAAATAACCCAATTTAAAGATAGGCAAGAGCCCTGTCTGGGTGGTTCGGTTGGTTGGAACATGGTCCCATACACCAAAATGTTGTAGGTTCGATCCCTGGTCAGGGCACATGCCTAGGTTGTGGGTTCGATCCCTGGTCAGGGCACACGCCTAGGTTGTGGGTTCGATCCCTGGTCAGGGCACACGCCTAGGTTGTGGGTTCGATCCCTAGGACATGCATGGAGGCAACTGATGGATGTTTCTCTCTCACATCAATGTCTCTTTCCAACATCGATTTTCCGCTCTCCCTCTCTCTTTCTCTCTCGCTCAAATTAATAAAACATATCCTCGGGTGAGGATATTTTAAAAAATGGGCAAGATGTTTGAATAGACATTTCTTGGAAGATTCTAAATGGCTGATAAACACATAAAAGATTCAGTGTCATTGACCATCAGAGAAATGCAAATCGAAACCATAATGAGGTATCGCTTCACACCCACGAGGATGGGTAGAATCAAAAAGACGAAGGATGTGGTGAAGAGGTGGAGAAACCGGAAGCTTCCTACAATGCCAATGGAAACATAAAACGTCTCAGACACTATGAAAAACAACTTCAGCTCCTCAAAATGTTAAACATGGAGTTATTATATGACCAGGCAAATCCGCTCCTAGGTACATATCCAAGAGAAATGAAAGCACAAGGCCCACGTAAAAGCTCGAATATGAATATTTACACCAGCATTAGTCAGAATAGCCAAAACATGCAAATGACCCAGGTGTTCATCACTTAAGGAATGAATAACTGAATGCGGTGTGTGAACACAATGGAATAGTATTCGACCATAAAAAGGAATGGAGGGCTGATAGATGCTACAACATGAAGGAATCTTGAAATCATGATGCTCGATGAAAGAAGACAGTCACAAAAGACCACATGGTATATGATCTCATGTATGTGGAATGTCTAGAACAGGCAAATCCATAGAGACAGAAAGTAAATTAGTGGTTGCCCAGAGCTAGGAGGGGGGAGGAGGGTGGGGCGGGGGACTGACTGCGAATGGATACGGCTTTCTTTTGGGGAAGACGAACACGTCCTCCCATTGACTGTGGGTGATAGCTGCACAATTCTACTGAAAACCATCGCACTGAACAATTGAAATGAGTGAGCTAAGTGATATGTGAATCACACCACAATAAAGCTGTTTTCAAACACGGTTTACACCCCACTTCCTCATTCTGGGTGGGACTGGATTGTTGCTTTCTCCCATTTCATGTATTTTATTCTTTTTCTCTGCCATATTTTCATCCCACTCCCCTCTCTGGGTTATGTGTGCTCCCCATCCCTGATCTGGGGCACCAAACCACGTTCCCTCTCCTTCCCCGCCTTCCTCTCTTATCCCTCCCCTACTTCATTTCCTTCTCTGCCCCCCAAGAAAAAGAATTCCGGGAAAGTCCCAGAAGTGCTGCCTTTGCAAGATTTGCTGCCTTTGCAGATTTGCTCACGCAGACAGCTGATACGTCAACAAGCGGCCCCGTCTTCTCGAGCAGGCCAACTAAGCAAGGTGAGCAGTGTCAACAGGGACACCCCATCAAAGCAGGAAGACTGAGCCTCCCAAGAGTGGCAGACTGCATTTTCCAAAGCTGGCTACAGCAATATTTCTGATCCCACATGCTCTTCCAAATTCTTGACAATCTTCTTACAAAAGATCGAGTCTAATCCCCCTCCCTTTGAATATTGCTCATCCTTGGGGTCTTTCTCCTAGTGAACAGAATCCAGCAGAAGATCCTGTGTGACTCCTAATGCCAGGTTAGAAAAGCCAATGCTGCTTCCATCCGGTCCTCCCTCCTTTCTCCCCCTCCCTTCCCTCCTCCTTTTCCTTCTTCCTCTCTCTCTCTCTAAAATTAATAAATATTTTAAAAATCATGTAACAAAGGTTGTAGGCAAGACCTACCAATGAATGCTCAAATTAGTGGGTGAAAGTTTAAGAAAAAACAGGATATAGCTTCAAAGTATCTTCCTCAAAATATTTCTTAGTCACTGTGGCGAAATAGGTTCATAAATTCCTTGATAATGCCTCACTCTGGGAGGTGGGCCTTCGCTCCTCTCCCCATGAGTGTGGCCTGGATTTAGACTCTCACGTAACAAACGGAGTATAAAGAGACAAAAATGCTCCCTATAAACTGGAGAGATCCGGCAGGCACCACCTGAACCAAGTGCTGGAGGCCATTAACATCACCAGGCGTAAGACACACTGGCCTCGTGTACCCTCCAGGACGCCATGAGAAGGACATGCCACCCATTTGGCATTCCTCTCAAAACTCAGTAACATCACTCTAATCGTGAGAACACATCAGGCTAATAAAAATGAAGGAAATTCTACCAAATATCAGACCAGGACTCCTAAAAGTTGTTAAGATCATGAAAGACCAGGAAAGACTGAGGAATTGTCAGAGGTTCAGGGTAACAGGTAAATGTGAAGATGAATGCCACGTCGTGTCCCGGATTAGATCCTGGAACAGAAAAAGAACATTCGTGGAAAAACTGGGAAAGATGTGAAACTTCTTGAGCGTTGGGACAGAGTCATTCCACCCCCAAGGCCATAGCACCGAGCTTTCAGCACTGACTTCTTGAAGTGCTGCAGTCAGACTCGGCGACCACAATACCAGCTGCGGCTATTAGCATACGGAATGCATGCCAGGCACACTTACATACAACGTGTCACTTAATCCTCCCGGCAACAGCATCACCTCTGCTTCACAGGTGAGAGGCGGAGCAAAGAGAAGCGCAGTCGTTTGGCCAAGGTCACCCCGCTAGCAATCGCAGGGGCCCAGAATTGAACGCGGGGAGTCTGGCTTCAGCACTCACACTCTGTAACGGCCACGTCTGGTCTACGGAAATGCCCACCGAACTCGTGCCTGGAGGAATGAGGAAGCTCCTTTAAAAGAATGCCCCGAATCAAGTATTCAAACGAGAACAGTAAAATATTGGAGGGAGAAATGTTTGTTATAGATGAGTCTTTCCGAAGCAGCACAGCCGAGACCCTTGCTTCCCCAGTTTCAGCCACCTGCTTGATGTCTGCCATGGCCGACATGCCCTGAGCTCTTAGTCACTCAATATCTCTTAAATCAACTCAATTGTTTCTGCTTAAGTAAATTATTTAAAAAGGAAAGTGACCTCATGTCGTTATTGTAAGTGGAAAAGCAGGATCATTTACCTTAAGTAAATGGTTACCTAAAAATAAAGGCCATAGAAACAAAACAATGTCAATAAATCAGTCGCATGTCGCTGCCTGCCAAAGGCTGGGAGCCTGAGTGAGCTCTGTGCTTTGCTAGAACCGGGAGATTTAGCAAACCTTAAGGAGATGTTCATGAGAGACCAGCACCCAAAGGTAGTTAGAAGGATTAAAAAAAAGAAGAAGAATAGAGTCTTATCTGCAATTTGGGATTTAGTGACAGAAACCCCAATGGAACGGTGGCTTAAACAAAACAGCAATTTATTTTTTCTCATGAAGAAGTCCAGCAGGCTGGGGCTGGAATGACCCCCACGGTGTTGTGGAGAGGCCCCTCCCGGTTCGTGATGCCTCCGGGTGCAGCCCGCAAGGTCACATCCAGGCCCACAGCTGCTGCTCCCGTATCAGCCATCACGCCTGCTTTCCACCGAGCGCAAGAAGGAAGAGGAAGAAAAGGGAACATCCCTTCTCTTTAAGAATACTTCCTCATGTTGGCTTGCATTCCATTGGCTAGAATTTAGTCACATTGAGAGAGAGGGAAATGAAGTTTTTATGTTGGGCAGCCAAGTGCCTAACTTATTTTAAAAAAGGGGAAAAAAACAGGGAATTATATTATTAGAGAAAAAGAGGACAGACAAGAGCCTGTGAGTTTATGCTTCTCCACATTGCACTGGCCTGCCCCTGAGATTGACCTGAGGTGGTCCCAGCCAGACCTCTCCCCCTGCCTCTGAAGTTGGTCTTGACCCCACCACCGCTCTGGACACCTTCCAAGCTGAGGAAAGCACTTCTCTTTCCCGCTAAAGTTACATTTTGTTATTGGGCCCCTCACCGCCTGTCCTGCCCCCTGAGCCCATGCCTTACAGGCCCCCCAGCTAAGGGGCTACGGTCCCACGCAGCACTGTTACAGAGGAGGGGACACTGCTTGGACAGCGGTCAGATCTGGGCTTGCTGTCCGCCTCTGCCCCGCCCCAGTTGTGGTGGACGTCACTCACTTACTCTCTGAGACTCCTTTTCATTGAACCTGACTCCGCGTGCCAGAGGCTGAGGGTCTGGCTTTAGGCTGGAAGAATCTCCGGGCTGTAGGAACTCTGTCCTGATGCTCAGGGAGTTTCACATCTTAAAGGGAAGGCATGCCACATTTGACACAAAGACATCCACAGAAGTCATTCTCAACATGAAGATATACACGAAAATTGTCAAGGATGGTCTTGACAACTACCAGCAAGTTGGAGATGGAAACCTCTCATATCAGAGGACCTTAAATCATAATCGGAATGGGGGGCGTGCGATACAACCAGGGGCGGGAGGGACATTATGAGGCACCGGCAATGATAACCTCAGACAAGGGCCACAGATTCTGGGGTGGCCACCCACCTAGATCACCGAGCAGGGTTGGGGGCCATCGCTCCAGGGCGGGGCTGGGTTCACGGGCTTTTAGAGGAGGCGGCAATTTGGGGCACCCCTGGCCTGGTAGGTCTCACGTTTTCATAAACAAAGACATCCTTTAATAAGTATCTCCCCCGTGGACTTCTGTTTTAAGAGTCGCTTGCCAATTAAATTATACACGTTAAGAATTAATTCCTGTTTCCTGTATTTTTCACCTAAGATGCATGTCTGCCAGTCAGAAGGGCTGACGAGCACGGGCAAAACAGCAGGATCAGGCTGAGCTGCAGACGCTGGACACTTGCCTCCTGCTTCAGGCTCCTACTTGAGAAAAAGCCACCACTTCAGATGGGAGTTGAGAAAACACCAGAAAGAGCTGGTGAGCCAGTCCCACTCTTGGCATGCTTTACCATCTTTGCTGGGCTCTAGTCTCCTCCCAGGTTGGAAAGAGCCAGTGGGAAAACTGGGGCCCAGGAGGGAAATGGCTTGGCCAAGGCCACCCAGCTAAGGATGGAGAAGCAGAGCCAGACCCGGGTCCCCGACCTCCTGACTGGTGGCCACCGCCCGCCCCACATCTCCACACTCCCCATCGCTCAGTTCAAAACTCCAATCAACAGCCTGATAGCATAGTGTGGGAAGCAGCTTGGCAGAGTGGCAGGGAGGGAAGGGGTCGCGCCCAGAGAAAGGGGACTAGAATCATCCACACCCAAGGATATAAAGCAGAAAGGACGCCTGGATCAGAAGGCCCAAGCTGTGCCAAAATGCCACAGGTCCTATAAATTAAGCAGCTAAACATGCCAGACTCGTTATAATTACCAGCACGCTGACAGCGTGTCTGAAGGCTGCAGTCTGTATGACGGGTCCCATGACATTCATCAGGCTTGTTATATGATCTTGTGCAGGCGATAAGGGAAAGTATTGTTTTTCCCAAACACCGTCTAGATCAAGCTCAGGAACAGACCACCCAGAAAGCGGCTGCAACCTGTCACGCTTAATAGAAGAATAAATTGCAATGTTTTTATTCCCAGCCCCTACGAAATCACTGACTGCCTCATATAAATTGTCCAGCTAGCCTGTGACACTGTCAGAGAAACCAAGTGTGAGCTTGGTTTTCTTAGGCAAGCCGCGGCTCACAGGGGTTCTCAGTTCCTCCGCCAGAAAGTGGTGCTATTAGTCCCTGGATCAGTGTGCTAGACCTGCCACAGCAAGGAACCACAGACTGGGGGCTTACACAACAGAGATGTGTCATCTCTCAGTCTGGAGGCTGGACGTCCCAGATCAAGGTGTCAACCGAGTTGGTTTCTGTTAAGAGCTGTGATATCTTTCTTTGTATCCATGTTGCTATATGTGGCTGTAGTTCATTCTCACATCCATGTGAATGTAGTTCATTCATTTTAACTGCTGTATGAATAGGTCACAATTTTTTAAAATTTATCTTGTTTGTCCCCCCCCCCCTTTTAAAAATGTTACAAATGATCTTATAAGAAGATTCCTGTGCTGGCAAGGCTCCCTTGCTCCTCTGCATGTAGACCTAGATGTGGGTGCCTGGGTCAGGGAGCGGGAGCATCTTCGCCTCTCTGGATATCGCCGAACTTTTCTCTGAAGTGGTTCTACCACCCTGGCCAGTGTGGCTCAGTTGGTTGGAATGTCGTCCCATATATAACTTAAAGGTTGCAGGTTCGATTCCCAGTCAGGGCACATACCTAGGTTGCAAGTCTAATCCCCAGTCTGGGAGACAATCAATCAATGTTTCTCACTCACATCGATGTTTCTTTCTCTCCCTCTCTCCTTCCTCTCTCTCTGAGAGCAATGAAAAAAAGTCCTCAGGTGAGGATTTAAAAAAGTGGTTCCACCAGTTTATTCTCCTACCTGTAGGCATGTGGACTTGCCACATCCTTCCCTATACTTAGTACTATCAGACTTTTAAATTCATGCCGAGCTAATGGGTATGAAATGGCATCTCACTGGGATTTTAATTTGCATTTTTCCTCATTAGCAGTGGGGAAGTGCAGAATAGGCAGAACGGCAGTCTTTACCCCGGCTCTCAGTAATCCAGAAACTCGTCTATCCCCTGGATAAGAAATTCACAGCTACCTGAGTAGTCTGGAGGAGCTGATCTTGTGAAGGCAGGAGGAGGAAAGTAACAGGGTAGGAGAGTCCTGTTTCAAGCCCATCCGTCCACCAAATGTTTGTGGTCCTGCACAGCGCCCCTAGTGGTAGTGTATGGTAATCACCGCAAAGCCCGTGGTTGGTGCAGGACCTTTCAGGAGATGATGTGAACAACAGAAACGGTAACATCAAGGGGTCCCTGCCCTCTCGAGCAGAAACCACAGGAGAATTTGGTGTGGCCCATTCTAACTCTATTGAAATATAAGACAGAACAGTACCTAAATTGTAAGTGCCAGCCCAATGAATTTTTCCCAAACTGAACGTTTTCACGTAACCACCACCCAGCTCTAGACAGAACATTACCAATACCCCAAAAGTTCCTCTCATCCCCCCTCCCAATCACTACTCTCCCTCTTCTCCAAGATAGGGTTCCATTTTTTTTTTAAATATATTATTCAGGCTGTTGGAGGGTATGAGTATAGAGTTCTCTGGATTTTCCCTTGCATCTCACTAAGGAAGGTACCTAAAATATTGGGTCATCAGAATACCATATGAATGTTTAAATATTTGAGCACAAAGACTCAAACTGTAGCAAGGTCTCTGAGGTCCTGTCTACTTGGGAGGTCCGTGGTTGGAGTGGGGGTGGGGCCCTGGGAGGGGCGTGGCTCAGGGCAGCAACTGTTCACTCACTGGAAGGAAGGCATTCGGATATCTTCATATCCAGCATGTGCTGGCTGTGTGGAGAGCTGGGCGTCAGCAGAGGGTGCAAGTGAGAGAAGGAAACCCGCTAAGAGGCATCCACAGCACACACGAGGAGGTTGGTGGCTAGGCCTGGCTGTGGAGATAGAAAGAAATGAATGGGTTGTCAGCATATTTTCAGCATGCTTTGGTGAAAGCATTCACAGGACCTGGTGATGGACTGGGTGAGGGGTGGGAGTGAAGAAAGTGAGCAGGACCAAGCCCAGGTTTCCTGGGCAGCAGGCCCCTGGGCAGAGTCATGGACCAATGTCATTGACCAAGGTGGGGTCGCCCAGGCGGGGGACAAGGGTTAGACTGAAAACCATGAGCTCTGTCTGGGACACCTTAAGTCTGAGATGCTTCTGAGCCCAACATGTGGAAATGTCAAATAAAGAATTAAAAATAGGGTTTGGGAGCTGAAAGAAAAGTCTGGATTGAAGATGTAAACCCCAGAGTCAGTGGCCTGCGAAAAGCTACATCAGACCGTGATTATAAATGAGGTTCCAAGGAGAGAGAACCAAAAAGGCCTAACCACTTATGGTTAAACAGGCTTTGAATTTGTTCATGATATTGAGGCTATGTATTTAGGTGTCCTGTTTTTTAGACAAATATACTGAAATGTTTATAATAAAATGATTGAAAGTTTGGGACTTGCCTAAAAGTAAACCAAGGGAAGAATGACTATTAGGAATATTTAAGCCATAGTTGGTAATAGTTGAAGATGGGTGATGAGCACCTAGGGGTTCATTGTACCATTCTTTCTATTTTTATACATGTTTGAAATTTTCTATACCAAAAAGGTTCAAAGGAAAACAGAGACCCAGCCCAGAGCCTTGAAGACCTCCAGCATTCAGCAGTCAGACGAGGAGGTAGGAAAGCCTGCAGAGGAAACAGAAGGAGGCAAAGGGACAGAGAAGAGGGTCAACCAGCACAGCGAGGGCCCCTG
The DNA here is from genome assembly GCA_004026765.1 of Micronycteris hirsuta. Classification (NCBI taxonomy): domain Eukaryota; kingdom Metazoa; phylum Chordata; class Mammalia; order Chiroptera; family Phyllostomidae; genus Micronycteris; species Micronycteris hirsuta. The sequence goes on along the minus strand of PVJI01001797.1, from coordinate 15,880 downwards.
AAGCTGACAGGAGGGAGGGAGCAGGACGGCAGCTGGATCGTTAGGGACTCAGAGGGCAAGCGAGATGGACATTTGATTTTGCCCCATGGATTTAGTGAATAGGGGCCTTGGTGACCTCCACAAAGGCAGTGCCTAAAAAGCAGGTTCAGTGTCAGAAATACACCTGGAGTGACCCGGGAGGAAAGGAGATGAAAGAGAACAGGAGGATGAGGATGTGAGGGCGCCTCTTCCAACAAGCTTGACTGTGAAGGCGAGCAGAAGGGCAAGGAGATGAGAGAAGGTTCTCTTTGGAATGGGAGAGAGAGTTGGAGCAGATTGACCCAAGAGAAAGGGAGAAATCAGATGGGGGCGGGGGGAGGGGGAGTGAACCAACACATTGCCCAGAGCAGCACAAGACCACAAAGTTCAAAACAGCCACAGGCAGGTGTCTCTCTGCACAGTGCCCTGCGCATTCTAAGCCATGTCCAGCCTGGCCAATTGGAGCTTCAAACAGGCTCCTGCTCCATGAGGCTGGCAAGACAGAGTGGTGATTTTTTTTAATTTTTCTTTTTAATCCTCATTTAACAGATGTAGAAGCTGGGGGCCTCTGGGGCCGGGGCGAGACGAGATTTGCAAAAACAACCCAGCTGATGAAAAGCAGAGTTTCTACTGAGCCCACCACCTCTGGGTCCCAGGCTGGGCTCTGGAGTCAAGGAATGTGGGCCCAGGGACGAGGAGCTGGGGCGTGGTGACTCAGGTGGTGGCAGACAGGACGCCAGGGTGAGAGCTCTGCCCGGGGCACACCAGTGACGCCTTGGGCGCCCCCTCTCGGTGTCCGCATTGTTCACCGGCTGCAGCCGGGTGGAAACAGGAAGTCTTCTGCTCCTCTGAAGACAGTGGCCCTCTCAGGGCAGAAAGCTGTGAGAAGCACCTCGGCTGCCAGGGAAAATCAGAAGCCTGCCAAGCTCGGGCCATCAGTTAGACATGTGCCAGGCCAGAACAGAACTTTGCTTCTACTGAGCCACAAGCAAAGGGCCAAGGAAAACAATAGTGGGACCCCTGCCCCCAGCCCCTCACCACAGCTCACTCCTCTGCAGAGGGATTGTGACTGTTCAAGTGGCTCACTCCTCCCCTGGGAGCCGCCTGTGGAGGAAACGGCCAAGGAGTGCAGGGGAGGATCTCTGAGCCAGCGGACCTGGGGAAGGGCCTGGTCTCCAGGAAGGAAAAACAGAAGGATTGAAATCAAGTGGTTGGCAGCAGCCCGGATCTCCAGGATGCCTGGTGAGCAGCGCACCGGAAGGACAGTGACCAGGGACATGAAGGGGCATGTGCTTGCCTGCTCTCAGGAGCCAGTTTTCCGGCTATGGCTGGGACACCACCTCCAGGCTGGCGGCAGGGCCAAAGACACAGCTGGACCTCAATGGGCCTGTCTGCATCTAGAAACGCAGATCATGTGACCACCTGGCCAGGAGGGATTGGCCACATCACATCCACAGGTGTGAGGAGTGAACAATTCATGACTCTAGGGCGGCCTGGGAAGACACCCCAGAGAAGTGTTCTGGAATATTCTTAGATTAACTACAGGAGCATCCAAGGACAGGATTTGAGACTCTCCCTAATAAAAGTGGGATTCATTGATTTTAAGATACCATCTAATGATACTTGTAGGTATAAAGTTCTTTAACTTTGTATGTAAAATAAGGTTTTTTAAATGCCTTTTTTAATGTTCTCCCTGATTGCTTGAAAATTTCTTGAACGCAAAAACCACATGCATTTTTCCTTCTTTCTCTCCTGCCTGCTGCCTGCCAAAATCCAGAAATGCGTGCGTTTCTTCCTTGGTTCGTGCGTTCATCCATTCTGCCACTCTATAGGCATGTGCCAACTGCTCTCTGGTGCCAGCTGCCCGGCTGGGCCCTAGGGCAGATTCAGAGGTGTGAGACCACTGCCCTTGCCCACACGGGTTCTTGAGGCCTGAGGAATCAAAAACTTAAATGACGACAGTTGTGGCAAAACATGCAAAAAGGGCCGCAGCTCTGTCCCAGTCACTGGGCTGGGACGCCGGGCACTTCCTGCCCGGCCTCTGCTGCTCCCTCACTCCCTTCCAGTCTCACTGCATGCCGTTGTCCCGGAGCCCCACCGCGCCCTCGCCCCCATCATGCCCAGTCCCCTGACCCTGCTTTAGGTTCCTTCATGGTACTTACTACCACTTGATATTACATTTGTTGATTGTCTTGCCAAAAAGTGTCAGTTCTGTGAAGGCAGAGAGCTCGTCCTCTTCACTTTGGAGTTCTCAGTTCCTATGACAGGGCTTGGCACTAAATATTTGTTGAGAGAAGGGATGGAAGGAAAATGCTGTGACTCACCAACGCTAGCAGACCCGAGCAGGGTCTCCAGGCGGAGGTGGCCTAGGGCTTGTTGGAATTCCCTGGGTGGGGAAGAGAGGACCAGGCCGTCCTCTGGGGTGGGGTGGAGGGAAGCTTATTGGCAAGGAACCACTTGATTTAGCAGCGTTCGGACAGGGGCAACAGAGTAGGGAGGCAAGTTCCAGGGTTCTGGAGGGTTCCCAAACACAGAGGTGCATCCTGGGTAGAGTCTGGGAAGCTTCATAGAAGAGGCGTGCCTTGGGCAGGACCCCAGGCGACACCAGAGAGAGGCGAGCTGGGTTCAGTGGGGCCCTGGTACCTCCAGAGGAGCAGAGTGAGAGGAAGGGGAAAAGAGAGGGTAGGTGTTCTCAGCAGCTGACAGCCACCTGCTCCTTCACCTCTGCCTCCCAGATGAACACAGCCAACACTGCCCAGGTGGACTTGGGTAGGCTAAGTTTCTAGCCAGGAAATGCTTATGTAAACAGGGCCATAGCTCCCACTGTCCCCCACGCCTGCCTGGGTGGCCCTGAGTGTTCTCTGCCCACCCTCCCACCGCAGCCCTGCCTGGTGCCACCTCAAGGCCAGGGACTTCCTCCAGACACATCTCAGCCCCCAACCCACTCTGGGGCCTCCTTGGATCTGTCCCCAGGCCAGGCCCTGCTCCCCAACTCCAGCTTGGCGGGGGCCTGGAGTTTGGGTCTCTTGGACTAGGCAGGACCTGGGGGGAAGGGGGCACAGGGGCTGGGTCTCTCCTGGCTTTTGTGGGTCCCCTTGACTCTATTGCCCTCTCCTTCCCTCTTCCCACCCACACACGGTGAGGAGGGCGAGATGCACCCAACACAGAGGCTCCCCCTTGGCACCCCCACAAGCCAATGCCAGGCTCCGGGCTCCAGGCCCTGAGGAGGGACGCAAAGTCTCTGAAAATTAGCAAGTCCACCCCCCGCCACCCCACCGTCCTACTTTTGGGTGTTGGGGAGACACATTACATTTATATAGCACTGCTCTTTATAGCTCTAAAGTCAGTTTTTGGTGCAAAAACATAAAATGTATTATGTATGACTTGGTATCACATTTGATATATTTAGATAATCTTTCAGAAGAGAAAACCAACAAAACCTCTCTGGGGGGAAGACATTCTCTTCCCTCCCCCACCCCAAATTTTCAAATTATTTTCAGTGCCTCCCTGGCTCTCCCCTGCAGAGGGACAAGCTGGAGCCCCACCCCCACCCAGGAGCCCGCCTCCGGGGAGAGGCGTGTGTGCAGCTCTTCCGGTGCACACGCCCCACCAAGGGATGTCAAATTGATTAACTTCATCATGGTCGTGAGCTCCCTAATGTTTTTCTTTGCAATGTCTCGGCTCTAAATGATCGTGACCCAAGGCAATTTACAGTTCCTTCCATTTTTTTTAATGAAGTCTGATTTAATAGTCGGAATGGTTAATGGCCTCGGCTGTCACACATAATAAAACAGAGCCTAATTTTATTTTAAAAAGGCCCTTTTGGTATGAGCAGAAGCAGCAACTTGATTGCACTGTGAGACAGGCTTTGGTGTGCACTAAGATGGCTGCCCAAGGGCGCCAGACGCTCTCTCCTTGGATCACCATGCCCCCTCCCCCCGCCTCCCTCCCTCATAGTTCTTTCTTCTAAAAGAGTTTCCTGATTCCCCAACCAGTTAAACCCACGGCCATCCTGCCAGCTTTCTCAGGACACCCAGGCCGTGCCCTTGGTCTCCCCGGGCTTTTCACACCCTCCCGTAATTATAGCCTTGCAGGTCCTCCCATGGAAGCAAATGGCCTGATACCCATTTTGCACCTGGGAAAACTGAGGCCAGCCTGCCTGACTTGCTCAGAGCCCCAGGGCAGTGAGTCAGGGCCTCTGGTAGGCACAGTTGCCAGCTCCAACTACCAACACTCCCTACCCAGCCAGACGCCCGGCATGTGCTCCTGCCCTGCAGCAGAATGGCGCCCCCGTGAACCAAGCCAGCTGTCCTGTCCTCTCAGAATCATTGTGCTTGACCACTGAATCCATAGCTCATGGGGAAACTGAGGCAAAAAGAAGGGATTCCCCCAAGAGCTCAGCGCTTATTCAAAGGGACCTGAGGTCAGAGGCTGGTCATTGAGCAGACAACACTTGCTTCCTATGAAACACAAAAGCTGGATCTGCCCTTTAGGAGTATAGGGGACCTGCCAAAGTCTGCAGGGCTGCCCCTCCACCACACCTCACTCACCTGCGCTCCCTACCTGCCTACCTGGGCAGCCCCCGTTCAGGACCCTGCCTACCCCGTGGTGTCCCGGCCCTCTCTGGGAGAGCCCAGCCCGGAGCCGCGGGTGAGGGTTACCAGTCAGCCAAGGCAGAGGTCATGGGAAAGACATGAGCACGTGGAGCTCCCCAGTGGAGGTGGCCTAGGTATCACAATGCTGACTGCTGGTGCCACTGAAAAGGGACAGTGAAAAAACAACAGACTTGGGGTCACGAGGCCACAGGTTCGTTGGCCACCAACAAGCCATGGATCTTAGGCGCACGTTCCCCTCTCTGAGTCTCAGCTTTCCCTCCATAAAAGATGCCCCTGCTCCTCATGCCTCATTGGGCCACCGTGAGGGACGCCGGACACAAAAGCTCTGGGGATTTCAGCATCAGATCGCGCCAGCTCTACAGGACGATGTGTCCTGCACAGCCCCTGCCATGGGGTCATCTCATTCGTGCCCGGGCCTTCAGTGGGAGCTTTGCCAAGGGCAGAGGAGGGTGCAAGTGGGCCCACAGCACCAGCCTGCAGTGAGACCAGGCTCCTGTGGAAGAAAGGGGTGCCCTGGTCTAGCCAAGGCATGCACCCTCCAGTCCTGGGAACTAGGGCCTGTCTGGACACTCTCCCCCTTTGCCATGTTGCCTATTTGAAGGGCTGAGGCTCAAGAGGAGGTTGAGGAAAAGCATGTGGGCTCTTGTCCAGTGTCTTTGGCTGGAGGAGTGGGTGGGTAGGGGAGGCATTGGGCAGGACCGCTGCTGTTCCCCTGAGCTTGGCTGGGCAGAGGGCCAGAACTGACAGAGTGTCTCTGGGGCAGAGCCCTGTGCAGGTCCATCTGGCTTCTCTAATAAGAGCAAGGGGACCATACGGATGGGAAGCCCTTATAGAAAGGTACAGGGAAAGATGGGCCTAGCGTCAGTCAGACCAGCTTCCAGCCTGCCTGGCTTCCCAGATACGTGATTTGGACCCTGTCCCTGATTATAACGAACAGCCAGGGATCAGGACATGGCGGGCGTGGGCGGGCCTCATAGGATCGTCCTCACCCAAGCCCATGTAGAGTCCACAGGAGGCAGAAATCCCTACTGGCCCTGGGGGCAGACACAGAACACCATGGGGAAAATCGGGAGGTACCAGGGGTGGCTGTGGCAGAGACTCTGCTGGAAAAAAATTAAAATAAGCCTTTGGCAAAAGAAAGCTCGATGACTCTCAGTATGGCCCCAAGTTCCAAGTGGACACAGGGACACATTCTCCTCAGGGACACCAGAAGGAAACACATAGCCCTGACCTTCTCTGGCCGCCCTCTTGTAACTCTAAGTATATGAAGGAACCTTGGGGTGAATGTTAGCATCTCCTGCAGTTCCCTCTCACCCAGCTCAGGCCTCATTAAATACACACTCAGTTTCCTCGGCTCTGCTTCCCTCTGTCACGCTTCCCTAGCAACAGCCGATGCTGGTGAGATCAAGAGTCCAACCTCTCTGCTCCCACACGGAAGCAAGGGAATGGAGCTGGAGAAAAGCACACAACTTCCCTATCAGTGTTGTATTGGTGAGCACGGGTCATGCCGCAGGAACCAACAACCCCCGGATCTCGGGGGCTTGCACTTCTAAGGCTCATTTTTCACTTACAGGGAACAGTCGGCGTTCCACTGCAAGTCGGTGTGTCACTCTGTGTCACAGTGTCTTCACGGCAGCGTCCACGTTGATGGAACTGCCTCTGCTGAGGCATGGCCCGTCTCGGGAGAGAGAGAAAAGAGGTCATGGTGAACACCCCTCGTCTCATAAAGTTTCTGCTTCAAAGTGACACACATCACTTCCTATTTTGCTGATCAGCACAAGTCTTATGGCCAAGCCTGATGTCATTAGGGCTGGAAAATAGAGTTCTCCCCAGGGGAGAGGGGTAGGGAACTGGTGAATGTTTGCACAAAACAATAGAGTCCACCAAAGAAGCTCCTAGTCCTACTCAAGAGGCATGTCCCTCACCTGGAATGGCTCTTGTGACCCCAGCAAGTCTCCGTGTGCCTAGTCCAATTCGCCATACTGCTAGGTCACTATGTTGTGCCTTGCCCATCTTCTCAAATGTCCAGGACCTCTGCCTTTATTCCACCCTAGCCAACTAATGACTGTTCTTATTTCATAAAGGACATAAAGACAACCAGAAGGGAATTTTCAAACGCTTTCACCACCAAAGCGGCCAACTCAGCTGCACCCAAGCACATGTTCTCTGCCTTGTCTCCTCTCCCCATGCTGGACTCCGCACGCAGCTGTCCCAAGACCCTTCTATTGGCGCACTGGACTTTATCCCCTTCATCTACTCCTGACATCACCACTGTCTTCTTTCTCTGCTGGATTATTCTCCTTCAAGTCAAATATACTGCCTCATCTCCCATCGTTGAAAACACTCGTGTGATTCCATATCCCCTTCCAGCTCCCACCTCATTTCTTTGCTCCTGTTTATGGCAAAACTCCCCCAAAAATGTCGTCTCTATACTCTGTCTCCAATTCTTCAACTTTCCTTCTCTCTCGGCCCACTCCACTCAGGATTTTTGTCCACCACCCACTGGAACTGGTCTTGCAAGGCACAAATGACTTACACGTTGTTAATCCAACGGCCAATCCATTCTCACCATTCTTACCCACCAGTGGCATTTGACACAGAGTCACTCTGTCCTCCCTGACACTTGGTCTCAGGGACAATATTACCTGTTTGTTCTCCTCTTTCACTGGTCAGTCTCACTTTTTACTAGTTTCAACTCATCTTTATGACCCTTAAACTTTGAAGAATCTAAGGCTAAATCCTTACCACTCCTTCTTTCCAAACTCGCTTCCTCCATGGGCCCATCAGACACTCCGCACTGAGTACCACCTGCATGTGGGTGTCTCCACCCCTCCCCCCAAAACTTCGGATTTGTATATCCAGCTGCCTAATCAACAGCCCCACTTGGACAAATCAAGCATGTCCCAAAACAAACTCCTGATCTTAACCCCCAAGCCTACTACCTCGACCCCCAACCTTCTGTCTCAGTGATTGGCAACTCCGTTCTTCAAGTCATGCAGGCCAAAAACCATGAGTATTTCTTGACTCCACATCTTGTAACTGTGTCTGCCCTTGCCCTCCTCTCTCACGGAATGCTTCTTTCAGACTAAATTAAACCTGGGCACCCCTCTTCCTGAAATCCCCTGATGCTTTCATTGCAGAACAGGACCCAGTGTACTCTCCACAGCCTACTGAGGCCGGTGTGACCCGGACCATCGCTCCCACCTCTCTGTCCGCATCTCCCATCATGCCTGCACCTCAGCCATCCTGATGTCCCCAAACGCACTAAGCACCTCCCACATCAGGTCTTTGTTCTGGCTCTTCCCTCGGCCTAAAATGTTCTTCTCCCAGATATCCGCGTGGCTTTTGCTTCCACAGGTCCCTGCTCCAAGGGCACTTTATCAGGCCTTCCCTGACCATCCTGTATAAAATAGGCTCCTCACACCTTTTGCTACTTTATTCTCCCTTGCCCAGTTTGATTTATTTGCATATCACTCAGGACCATATGTCCTTTTTTTGGTCTCTCTCCCCAAAATAGAATGTAAATGCCCAGAGAGGCGATTTTATTTGTTTTGTTCACTGATGTAGCTCCAGCCCCTAGAGCAGTGCCTGGCATGAAGTAGGTACCCAATGAACATTTGTCGACAGAATGAATGTGTGAAAGAGTTAAGGGGGGAGATAGCAGAGCCCAGAGACAGGAAGGAGCTCACTTCATTGCAACACAGGGCCTAGGCTCTTTTGAGACTTCTGTTTTGTAAGACATTAGCTCCTTCACCACTTGGGCAATTTTAAATCGGGTTTCTGTTCTTTTCAGGCCAGAGCATCCTAACCAAATCACTGCCGTGTAGGCCAATGGGCAAGGAGGGAGAAAGGGTGCACAGGCCGAGGCAGGAGAGTCCTGCCAGCAGCCGGGCTGATAGAAGTCCATCCATGGCAGCACAGGCTCAGGGAGCTGCCACTTCTGAGGTGGCTTTATGAGTCTGTCCCCAGGTTCACCTCTAATATGGCAGGACAGTACCTCAGAATATACTACCATGCTAGCAGTGTGCTACAAAACTCTGAGGTCGTGCAGGGCCCCAGGGCCCCTGGAAAGGAGCTTGGGAATGGGGAAAAGGTCACATTAGAACTCTGGTACTTTCCCCTAAGCCCCTAAGGGCAGGCCCCTCCTCCTGAAACAGTCTACTGCAGGCCTGTGCTGGTCTCCCTCTGCAGGGAGGCGGAGAAAGAACTGGGTAATAGCAGGCCATGGCTATGATTCAAGCTTTACACATTTTTACCCAGAAAGGAACCTGGTGGAGAGCACAGGTTCTCTCCCAACACCTACCCCTCTTTTTTCCATGGTTAACTTCTCTTAAACTCTGAGCAGGGTTTCACTCCCATCACTCCACCGCTCCACCAACGGCCTCCAGCATGCTTAACCCAGAGGGACTTCTCAGTCCTCATCTCATTTGACCTAGATCAGCACCAGCAGTATTTGACAAGTTCACCATTCCCTAAAACACCACATTCACCCAGTTTTCCTCCTTCCTCCTTTGTTAGGCCCTCCTCACTTTCCCACTTCTTGATATAGGAACTGTGGTCCTTCCACCTCATCTCCTGGTATCCACACCACTTTCTTAGAGATCTCATTCTGTGACTTTATATTCACCCACTGCTATGGACTAAATATGTGTGTCCCCTCTCTGAACCCGCCCCCCAAATTCACATATCAATACCCTAATCCCTAATGTGATGGTATCCGGAGGAGGTATTGAGGGGGTTGATTAAGTCATGAGGATAGCACCCTCATAGGGACAGGTACCCTTAGAAAAAGAGGAAGAGACCAGAGCACTCACTGCCTGTCTCTCACTACTCCCCCATATGAGGGCACAGCTAAAGTGGTCACATGCAAGCCAGAAAGAAAGCCCCCACCAGAACCTTGAACTTACCAGCCTCCAGAACTGTGAGAAGTAAATTGATTTTGTATAATATAAGCCACCCACACCATGGGATTTTGTTAGGACAGCCCAAACAAATACAACCTCATACTTAGCAATTTCAGTGTTCTTCATCCCCTTCTAGCTAGTCTTTTCTTCCAACCCGAAGAACTTCCTTGAGATCTTTTCTTGTGTGGGTCTGCTGGTAACAAATTCTCTCAGTCTTTATTTATCTTAAAGTGTCGTTATTTCACATTCATTTTTGAGATATATTTTTGTAGGGTACAGAATTCTATGTTGACAGACTTTTTCTTTCCTCACTATATTGTCTATTTTAAATTTTTTTTTATTTTAAATTTTTTTTGATGAGGAGTTGGTCACCATTCTCACATTAGTGACCATTCTCACACTCTCATATCTTTTTCCTCTTGCTATTTTAAATATGCTTTTCTCTTTGGTATGTTGGAAAAGCAACTTAACAATATGTATAACACTGGCTTTCTTTGCATTTATCCTGCTTAGAATTCACTGATGTTCCTGGATTTGTGAGTTGCTGTTTTGAGGGAAATTGAAAATTTTTGGCTAATATTTCTTTGAATATTTTTCTATTCAATTCTCTTTTTCATCTGGAATTCCAATTACATTCAGGTCACACTTTTTAATACAGGTCATTGAGGCTATATATTTTTTCAATATATTTTCCTCTGGGTGCTTCATTTGGATGATAACTTGTCTTCAGGTTCACTCATTCATTCTTTGTTTGTATCCAATTCTCTGAGTTTTTTATTGCATATATTGTATATTCCAATTTTAGGTTTTTAATTCTTTTCTTACAGTTCCATATTTCTACTGAAACTTTTCATCTCTTTACTAATTAATCCATTATTCATACTGATTCTTAAAAAGACTTATCAAATTTATTTTAGTGTGATTGTCTGCTGACTCCAACATCTATGTTAGCTGTGTGTCTGCTTCTATTGACTGATTTTTTTTTTCTGTGACTATGGGTCATATCTTCCTATTTTTTTCTGAATTTCTTGTAATTTTGGACTGTACGTTGAACATTATGGATGATTTCTTGTATAGGTTCTGGATTCTGTTACCCTCCTCTGAAGAGTATTGTGTTACCCTAACAAGCTGTTTAGTTGCTGGCAGATCATCTTAATCCTGAGATGGCTTAATTTTAGGTTTTGTTATGGTGGGTCTATTTCAGTTTTCCCTGAGTTGTAGGGCAAATCTCTTAGTGCTGTGATGAATCTTTACTCCTAAAGCGCAGCTCCTGGAGTTTCAGTAGAGTCTGAAACCAAGCACATCTGACTTAGAAGGACGAGCTGCCATGGGAAGCTGAAGTACATCTCCACTCAGTTCTTTCAGCTTTCCATCTTGGAGTTCTGACCCCCTCGTCTACAATAAAAGAGTCAGGCAAGAATTCAAGAAGAGTTATGCACAGATTACGGGTTCTCTGCTCTGTGACTCCTTTTTTCCTCCTCAATTTCCAGCTTCCCTACAAGTCTCAGCCCAGTAAGACTACTGCTTGCTGCTGGAGTTCTTACGGTGTATTGCATGGGCCAGTGAGTACCCTCAGGGGGAAGAAAAACCTGTATAAGCATGAATCTCACCCAGTGCAGCTCCCTCCTCCAAAGGGTTGAATCTCCTTCGGTATCTGTCTATTTTAGGTCACTCTCCCATGCCTCCAGAGTTTATAATTATCATCAGCACAAGAATTAGTCTGATGCAAGCTCCTCTGTAATTATTGGAGGCTAGAAGTTCTGTCTTTTGGCTGGAGATACCCTCTCTAATCTGACAGCTCCCCTAATATCTATCTACAACGCCAATCTCTCCCTGATACCCAGACTTGTACATCCAACAGTTTCTGGAAAGTCAAGTAGGCATTTCAAAGTGAACATGAACAGAAGTAATGTCGTGGTCACTTTCCTCCCAGAATGACTCCACCCAGCCTTCCCCATCTCAGTAAACGGTACCTCCACTCTCCATAGTGAGACTTTCTTGGCTGATTCTTTTTTCGTCACATTTCACACCCAATCCACTAGCAAATCCTTTAGCACATGTCCAGAATGAAATAGCACATCTTAGATTTCCATAAAAATAAAATTATAAAGGAAAGTGGGTAGGAATATAAATGAAATAAGATCAGCCATAAGATGATAACTTGGCAGTTTGTTGATGGGTATATGGTAATTTGTTATTGTCTTATTCTCTCTGCTTTTATAAATGTTTGAAGGTCTCTATATCATCAAACCACTTCCCACCCCGTCGTCATTACCGCCCTGGGGCCGACTGTCACCACACCCTGCCTGGGTTACTGCCCGTGGCTTCTATCCTTGCTTCCACTCCCAGCTCAAAACTTCCAGCTTATTTTCTTAAAAAACAAACACCTTATAATAATCTACAAGGCTCATTGTTACCTCTGTGTTCATCTTATTACCTTCTCTACCCTCTTGCTCATAATTATTTTGTAGAATGTCCCCAGATCTGGGTTTTCCTTGATGCTTCATCATGATTAGGTTCAGATTAAGTATTTTGGCAGAAAACCCGGTCATGCAATAAAGCACCTTGTTAAGGACGTTTCTAGCATGTCTTTCCACTGTAAAGATACCATTTCCCCCCTCAAAACAGAGAGCTAATATGTACAAATAGCCTTATCTCCAATTAACTTCTTCCAATGGTTTTAGTGTCCATTAACAATCCTTACATGACTTAGTCATTACTCTGGTAGTTAAACAATGGTGATTTTCCACAATTATTAGTTGGTATTATCTGTAAGCAAGTACTCTGCCCTCTCCAGGCTGGGACTATTCTTGGGGCTGAGGTTAGTGTTGGCTTGCTTGCCTAAGGTCTGAGGGGATGAGCTCTGGGCTGAGACCAAAACGGTGTGAGAGAATGAACGAGTAACACTAAGAATAAGCAAGGTAGGCAGAGGAATGGGCACATGTATTAAATAATAAATCCCTAGAGAAGGAGTGCATTCGAGGAAGAATGAGGGGGCCAATGGACAGGAGCAGAGGGGTGGGAGACAAAGTTGGAGGTGGCAAGGCCAATCACAAGCACCTTCTGGAGCCCAGGGGTTTGTGTTCTAAGAACAGCGGGAAAGCAAGGATGGTCCTGAATATGGGAGTGACCCAACCTGATTGACCTTTTTAAAAGATCAAGTCCTCTTTCCATGCTCACCCTTCAGATTTTTAAGATCGAACCAGCTTGGTAGAACATTGGTTGATGAGGGTGGGTGGCAAATGTGATTCGATCCAGAGATTTTACCACTGAGACTTTATCCTTCAGATGCACTTGCATCTGTGTAAAATGAGGTAAACAGAGTATCACTGCAACATTACTTAGAATAGTAAGACACTGGTACCGCCCTAAATGCCCACCGCAGGGGACTAGTTCAATGTTAATAGCGTATCCATACAGTAGAATATTAGAGCTGGAAAAAAGGAATGAGCGTGTTCTTTACTTACTCATACGGAATGGTTTCTAAGAAATAGGTGACAAGGTTACACTGCGAAACAGTGGATCTAGTGTATTTCCATGTAAGGTGGGAGACAGACACGACCGCTTATATGGCCATGAACTCTGTCTTGAAAGGATATAAAGCAAACTGGTAACTGATTGCCTGAGGAGGAAAAGAAAATCTTTAATGTCTATCCCGTTGACACTTTTCCAGTTTTATACCCTAACAATCTATTCCTATGCAAAAATAAAATGAATAGGAAGACGGCTGCAGCTTCTAGAGGACCAGTGGAAAGAGCAGCAACTGAGGACCAGTCGGGACCCGTTTGGTCATTCAGGCAGCTGAGCGGGTGGCAGTGGGAGAGGTCCCACTTGAGCCCCTTCGCTCCAGAGCCTCTGTGTGTTACTGTCCCTCCCAGGGTGTTTTTGGAGAAGAAACTGTCCTGGCAAAACCCCCTTGCCAGGCCTTGACCACTCTGGTCACCGGCCTAGCCCACAGTAAAGAGCTACTGAAGGTGTCCAGGGCAGTGCTCAAGGACGAATTCCCAGACACCTTCTCCACACTAGCACGACAGGGACACACACTGTCCTGTGGCATCTCTGAGGGTGGTGGTGGGATGGACAGGCAGTCTGTACCTCAGACCTTCACGAAGCACTCTAGTCTCTCCAGTTCCCCCTCCCCACCCTTCCTCTGGACTCAGTTCCCTAAAGCAGAGGGCGGCTTGTGGGTAAAGGTCATCGAAGCTTTCAAGGCCAGAAGCAGGCAGGGTCAGTGCAGGGGGTGGGGGCACTGTCTATCCCTCCAGCCTGAAAACGGAACCAGGAAGAGGTTAAGGAAACCCGCAGGGGATTGTAACTGGACTAGCTGGTCTAGCTATGTTCGCTCATGAAGAATGCCCCACCCCAGCCCCGCTTCCCCGGGGGCTAAAGACGCCCCAGAACCAGAAAGACAGTAAGTGCTCTTGAGTCTGTGCCAAAGTGTCCCAGACTCTTCTTCCCTCCAGGTCAGAGTCAAGAGCAGGGCAGTGACTTCGATCCTTTAAGAGCTTTGTTGGATGGTATCCAATGTTCAGCCTGTCTGTCTGTAATTCTCTTTGAATCTTCTGAGGTTTCCCTGTTTCTGAACTCTCCCCTGGCCCTCTCCTTGCCTGATGACTAAGCATTTAGGGAGATGTTATTTTTTCCAACACATACCTGTTATTTGGGCAGAGATTTCTTCTTAATTCTCCAGCCCAAAAGAACAAACTACCTACTTCCTCTTGACTCACGGTCTGAGACACGGTTGGATGGGAGTAGAATGGGCTTGCCACAGAAAACCTTTTAAAGAGAAGACCGAGTATAATTTAAATGCATAACAGAGTTCTACCCCATTTGCCAAAAGCCATCCTGAAGAGGGCTGATACAGTCTGTTAAATGCTGCTAATTATACAGTGGAGACACGCACCCCTGCAGACATGAAGTCAGCTCCTGCCATCCCGGCTGCCTAGACCGATTTATCTGAGCAGTCATAGCAGAGCCGCTGGAAACCCCTGGCCAGGCCAGCAGGGCTTGTGGGATGGCTCTTCATCCTAGAAAGAACTTACCTGACTCAGGAATACTAAGAACCAAGTGAATTCCCAATTGTACACATGTGAAAAGACACTAGGTGGCTACCAACCAAGTCATCCCCCTTTTCCAGAATCTCCTGAGTTTTCTCCTTATCCACTCCTCCCTCTGCTCTACCACTAACCCCCCACCTCCTCCATGCCTACGTCCCCCCACTCTGCCTCTGCCTAGGTTGTGATCTCAAAGTCCAATGCTACCCACCCTCCTGGCCCGTCTTGGCCCACCCTAATTGCTCCTGCTGGCGCCCTGCAGTGCTTTGGGCCACAGACTGTGCTTTCAATCTCCTGATTCCACACCGCTTTATAATCTGAATTGGTTCCACCCTTGGCAGCCTATGGAGGTCCTCCCAAACAGGGAGTGCCTTTCTCCTACAGTACCCATGGGATTAGGTACAAAATCGGTGTTTGAAAAGACCAGCTGATCAACCAATATACTTGACTTAGAAATGGAAATTCAATGGCCCCAGGCACCAGTAAGAGCAGCCCTGGCCGAGCCTTTGTACCCTTGCACCATCTTCCGGATTCAGCATCATCTTCCTTGCACGTGATTTGAGGGATGCAAACGGGGGTCTTCTCCTGCCAAAACAAATGTGCCCGTCTGGTTCTCTAAAGAAAGTAATGACTGACTTAGAGGTTTCTCTGCTGGAATGAGCACCCCCATCCCCCAAGGACTGGAGTGCCACGGGACATCCGTTAGGACCACACTGCAGTACGGCTGCCAAGCAGACCAGTCTGACCCGGAGCCCTCAGCCCCAGATGTGTGGTAACATAGGGGAGGGCTTGTTGCCATCCACTTGGCTGCCAGAGATGGAGTGAGGACCACAGAGCTTCTCATGTCCCACACCAGAGTCTACACTGCTTTGAACGACGCTCCCTCTGAAGTCCAAGAAGTGCTTCTGGGACCACTTTCCTTCTACAAGCCGGAGGGGTTGATCCCCCTCTCCCACCCTGAATACACATATTGTAAGGCTTGCCAAGACCCAGAAAAGGGAGAAAAGGAGAGCGGCTGATCAAGACAGGACCCCGTAGAAAGCAAAAATAAAAGGGGAGGGGTGGGGAACATTTTGAGGAAAACAACTAAAAAATTAATGAGCTCTCAGGAAAGGAAGGGATTCACAAGAGAATCAGTCAAGCAAGCCAGGTCTTCCGAGCACCTATGAGTTGGGCGAGAGACATTTATTGCTTGCGTGCCGTGCATAAGGAAACGTTGACGTGGACACGAAGATGCAGCGTATGTAAAAAAAGAAATGTTTGGGAAAATCCAATTTTAGCTTCTGAC
>PVJI01001796.1:128542-166192 GCA_004026765.1 Micronycteris hirsuta | reverse complement strand
TTTTTCTGTTTTCCTGTGCCCCTCACCTATGTCTATTGGCTAACTCCCATTCATATTCCCAGTTTCATTGGAGGATCTCTTCTCTAGGGAGGTTTTCCTTGATATAAAACATTAAGGCTCCTTTGTTACATTAGCCCATATCATCTTGTGCTTAACCTTTCTTAATACTCACTCCTGTTAAATGGCTGTTTTCTCCACCCGGCTCTAAACTCCACTGGGGCACATATAGTACTTAGCACAGAATGCAACACAAAATAGATAATCAATAAATATTTCTTGAATGGAATTATTCTTTTTGGTTAAACTTATATGAACAGTTTATAATCTTCTCAACAGCTTCCTCAGGTCACATATACTCCTTATTATTTTAGAACATGACTTCTGTCTTCACAAATCTGTTGTGTTTGCTTTCAGAGAGGTCACCAGTGACCTCTTCATGGCCTTCAGTGAGTGTAAATTCTTAACTGATTTGACCTCTTTGGGATATTTGATACTCCTAACGAGAACATTCAGTAAATTGCTTAACCTCTACTGAATATTTTGTATGTGTCAGAAAATGTGAAGATGCTTCCCTTGGCTTCTAAAACACATCTTTTACGTAGCTGTGCTATTTCAATTCTTCTTCCTTGAGGAACGCGTGCTCTCTCGTTTTCACCAAGGATTGTTTGCAGCCCTTGACTCTTCCTACACTGATGATCCTCCCTTAAACTGATTATCATCACTTAAACTGTTAGGATATTATACTGACCTTCTCACTGCTCCCTGTTTCTACTCACTCCTATGCCAAGGCACTGTCCACACTTACCTTTCTTTAAAAACAAAAAAAACCAAAACACTGTTATTCCTGCTTTAAAATGTGTGATTTCCTCTTATTGGTCACAGGATACAACTTAAATTCATTAGTGCAAACCATAAGGCTTTTCTCGATGTCTCATCAATTTCCTCTGCAGCCTCATTTTCAGATATTCCCCATTGTATTCTGTGTCCCATCCACCTGAAATTGTGACTTTTTTTTAACATATCCTATAGTTACTCATATACAGGTCTTTGCACATGTTCTACATTATATTAAAAGTTTCTTTTACTTTGCTTTTTTATTCATAAAATCCAAAATCAAAGATCCTAAATGGTAAAGAGGGGTTGTCATAATACCGCTTGCAAATCTGATGAAATAATGTATTAAACCCACTGGGGGGATTGAATGTGGGAGATGAGGGTGAGCAGGGCAGGGAAGAGTAATGGGGAAAAATGAGAATAACTGTAATTGAACGACAATAAAAAAAGGAATAAAAGACCCATGAAAACGTAGCAAAAAAACAGGTGACATTCTTGTTAAACAGTTTTTATTTATTGTTCTATGATTTTTTAAATTTTATTGTTGCTCAGATATAGTTGTCTGCATTTTTCCCTACCCAACAACTCCCCCCTACCCCAGCCAACCCTGTTGTGAATCCTGCCCAGCAGGATTCGTATGCCATGGCTGCGTGTAAATAATTTCACAGGTAATTTTATATTGGACTAGAAATTCTGGGACTATGCGTCCCCTCCATTATGATCTTGGAGAGGCCCCAAACTGCAAGTTGGTTGGCCTTTTATTGCTGTTTTTCGGGCACTTTACATATGAATGGTCTTCATTAACTATGCATGAACTGTAGATTTTCATTAGGTGGTAGATGCCCAAGATAGCTCATCAAGAGGATAGATATGCAAATGGAAAGACAATAGGCTTGGGCCGAACTCTGGTCTGAGGAAGCTAGGCATGCATTAGCATAAGTCCTTTTGACCTAGGGAGAGAGAGATTTTTAGCAAGAGCAAGGTTTTATTTTAAATCTAAGGAATAGGCCAGCCTGATTTCCCCACAGGAAATTCTGCTACCCCACTCGTGGGTCCTGCATGCCGACTTTATGTTCCACGAGAGACCGTGCTCTTATTAGACATGAAAATATAAGGGCTACATTTCCCAAGGTGGATGCATGAATTTCCCTTAAACCCCACCTCCCTCCCCTGATTCCAACCCCCTTGGTTTTGTCCATGTGTTCTTTATAGTTGTTCCTGAAAACACTTACCCCCTATTCCCCCATTATCCCCTCCCACCTCCCCTCTGGTTACTGTCAGATTGTTCTTAATTTCAATGTCTCTGGTTATATTTTGCTTGCTTATTTGTTTTGTTGATTGGGCTCTACTTACAGGTGACATCATATGGTATTTGTCTTTTATCACCTGGTTTATTTCACTTAGCATAATGCTGTCCAGTTCCATCCAAGCTATCTCAAAGGGTAGAAGCTCCTTCTTTCTTTCTGCCGCATAGTATTCCACCATATAAATGTAGTTTTTTGATCCACTCATTTACTGATGGGCACTTAGGTCTGCTTCCAGCACCTGGCTGTTGTAAATTGTGCTGTTATGAACATTGGGGTGCATAGGTTCTTATGGATCGGTGCTTGTTAAGCAGTTAAAAGTCCATTTTCTTTGTATCAAATATAACTTTTGTAAGTTTCTCATTGTTTTATTATTTCCTAAAAGCAACAGGCAACAACCAGCTTCATATGAAGTCTCTACAGCATATTGAATATGCTTATAACAGAAAAAAATATGTTTTTTATTATTATTTTCAGCCATACCCATCACTACAGGAAATGCTATGAGTGGGTATGAGAGAGTATATGAGGCATACAATCCAAAAAACAAACTTCTCAGAATGATTATTTATTTTATGTTCAGAATCACAGAAAATATCGTTGGTATGGTATTATATCTAAGTTTTTCTAAAGAAAAAGTTATGTATAATTTGGTTTCAATTATATTACATACATCAGCAGTAAGTGGATGAAATGAAGGAACAAGTAAAGCTTATGTTAGTATCTTAAATGATAATGAGGCCTTTGAATTTACAAAATACGTGCAGCAATGTTCGCTCATTAAATTTTAACATCTTATGAATTATGGGATTTTAACCTCAATTTTACCAATAAGGAAAGGAGGCAGGCCTTGATGGAGTGGGAGAAGTAGCTGAAGGTAAGATATCCTGGGTCAGAGCTAGGGTCTACTATGTGAAGTCCAGAACTCTTAACCCATTTAACATTGTGACTGAGAATCTCATTAAGAATGGAAAAAATATCAATCTTTTAAAAAACTTCAAAATACACTACCCGTGAGAAAAAAAAAATCACCTAAATTGATTTGCAAGAACTGGAAAGAACATAATACATTATGTGTTATCCTCTAAGTCCCTGGTAGGCATGGTATTGCTCTCAATAGGTCTCAAGGTATACAAATTAATAAATAAAAAACAGTTCTTCCTAGCTAACATTTCCCATAGAATGTAAATTAAGAATGGGGAAGTGGAAAAATAAATTTAGCAAGATTTTGTCATCCCCTTGGGTAACATTACCCTAAAGATAACGACTCTGAATTTGATCATCTAACAAGTAGTTCTCTTACCTCAGAGACACATGGTCTAAATCAGTAACTCTTAATACACATGCCAGAGGAGGCCCATGGGACCCTTCAACCTGCCACGTTATCCCCTCCTGCTGCGCAGCCATTCCTACCCCGTTCATTATTGTGGGGATGTAAATCCCCATGCATACTCTCAGGCAGTTATTTCACCCCACCATCTAGTATTTGAGAAAGAACCCAGGAGCTGACCCATTAGTGATGTTTGAGAAGATATTCTGCCTCCTTCCTTTTCTTAAATCATCCTCCAAACATCAAAATAAACATAGCTACTTGTGTACAGTCAGCCTAAATTATGATAGATAGATAGATAGATGGGTCATAATTAAGTCAGTTTTCTGATTATCTCTGAAAAAATAAATATTAAAAGAAGTTGCATAAGTTAGATACTAGGTTTGCAGGTAGAAAAACTATTATTATTAGGCAGAGAATGAGGAACTCGATGTGTTATCTTCTTTAGAAGGAAGGTTACTCCACCTCTGCACAAGGAGTGCTACGCAGTGCAGGTGTAAATGTGAGTATGGGCTTCGTAACCCAGTTTTTGCTAAAATGCTTTATTCACTTATAAGGAGTAAATATAGAGGCTAAGCCACGAGGCAGCAGAAAGTGAAAAAAGTTATAAAGACATTTAGTAAAAGAGAATCCAGCAGTTAGCAGAGTGTTCATCACACAGCGATGTCAGCTACATTGTTGAATGATCTGGTAAAACAATTTACCTATGGTTTGAACAGATATGATAACAATGCTGATGAATTCTTTCAGTTCAGTCCATCATAACTTTATTGGGTGTCAGATAGGTATGAGTCAATCAACATATATTGTGCTTGGTGAAAACTCAAAGTTAGATTAAAAACTAGCAAATTTTCCTCTAAAACTGAATTTCTGATATTTTCATGTCTTTGTTATGAGAAAGATTTCAATCATAACTGCAAGAAAATAGTTGCAGATAGCAAGAAGAAATTTCATTTACATATAGGAACTTCCTTACATATAGGAAGAGGTAATTACAAATAGAGGAATTAAGGTAACTATATTTTGAAAATACATACATATTATTATTATATATGTTGTGATGTAATATGCATAATAAATTTAAATTATTTTACATGTAAATTTTGAAAGTTATTTTTTGTAAATTATTTTTACTATTAAATGGACAATAGGATTTAAGCAAAATTATAACAGACCTGTTGTTATCTGAAAAAATCCACATTTTAAATAAAATAGCATGATAGAATAATATAACTCGACATATAAAGCTCTGTATTATTGATTTTTGTGACAATTTTTACAGAAAATGACCATTTTATATTTCTGATTACAACTATTCTTCATGAGACCTCACTGAAATGTTTTTACATGTGAGATGTGTGAAAACTCTAGTAAAGAAGTCAGTCAATTATAGATAATCCATTGGCTAAATGAGGTTTCTAAAGGTTTCTAAATGAGGTTTCAATACACTAAAGTGGTAGCCACTTGAAATAGGACTGTAGATTGAATCTATTCATGAAAATGTGTTCACTATTGACTGGTACTTAGAGATCTTGATCGTTTAGTTCTAAATTAAAAAACATAGTTAGTGTCCCAAAACTCTACTTGAAATGTCTTTGATTAGTCTTTTTCACAAGGGAGCCAAATGTTACTTCCTCATAACTGCTCTGCAATTTTCAGGGATTACTCTAAATGTGAATTGTCCAGCATGTCTTCCAGCTGCGTCCTGTCAGGCCGTAATCCCATCCTGAGCCGCGTCAGAGGTCGCTGAGCCCTTGACAAAGGCCCTTCACTACAGGAGGAAAGCAGACAGTCTCCGGCACACAAATGGCTGGAGCAGCGCAGATAAACTGGGCAATACTTCTAAAAAAATCAAACTAAAGTTTAAATCCATGAAATTTTAAAAGTTGCTTTCAGTATATTTTTAATTATTCAGAACAAAAGTTACCATATAAAATGTTTATAATCACTTGGCATTATTTTCAACATCTGATACATTTTAGAATTAAAATTTTCAAGCCATTAGCAATAATGGGTGAGTTATGGATATGAAAAGATACCTATACCAATGGATCCGTTTCTTTCTCACAATTGTCCCCTTAAATCAATTTTTGGGATATGTAAATTTTTACTTTTCCCTGATATTTAATATATTGTCTAATTTGTTTAAAGCCTTGAAATATACTTTCAGTGAAGGTGGAAATCTGCAAATATAGAAAGTGTTGACATTTAAATTTCAAAAAAAAATTTATCTTGTGGACTCCTTTCATACACAAACATTTGGTTGTTTCAATAAGATATAATTAGGCAAAAATGTTCGTCAACCAACGTGCAGTACACCTTTCAGAATCATTCTTTAAGCAAACCACCAAGCAATTGTTCTCTGGCCTTCATGACAATGTTCTGTTATTTTTGTTGTGCCTTAAATTTGAATAATCTTAAAAACCTATTTTTTAGTTAGAAAGACACTAATGTTCATTATGAAACATGGCAAGAACTATTTCCTTGTCACTTCCATTGCCAAATTTAAATAATTTTAACAGAATGTAGGGGGAAATATGAGTTTATGTAACCATTTCATGTTGAATAAGTTATAAAAAGGTTTTCTTCTTACATAAGGATCAATTATTTTTAGAAAAGTATCAATACTTTTAATCACACCTGTCAAAACTTTATAATTAGCTGTATTGTCAAGAATTGTAAAATGAAATAACCAGAATCTGACTACCATACTCTCTCTATTGACAAATAAGTTGCCACTTTGAGAAAAGCTTCTTTTCCATTAGAAGATGGTTTCTTTAAACATCATTTGCAAGTTTCATTTCAAAAGAAAACAAGAAAAATACATCAAACCATGTTGCAAAATTGTAAGAAGCTATATATTTAAAAGTTAATGTTTGTTGGCCCACATGAAATGACTAGAGTCTACATTATTTTCTTGACAGAATTAACTAATTGATTCCACATCTGTCATAAAGAGTTACCTGTGTAGAAAAATGAGAATGATGCGTCTGTTCCCTTCTTTGTTTTTCAGACTGAATAGGGAAATGTCAATTGTTTAGAGCATCGATACCATTGCTAGTTTTTAATCATGTTTATTTTTATTGTATTTGTTTTTTATTCTTCTCCCAGAAATGTTATCATTTTATTCTCCTTTAATTGCCTCTGAAAAATGAATATATATATATAAAATCAAAGGCCAGGGGCCAATTTTAACATTCATAAATATCATGACTAAAATTTACTATGCTAAAATTAATAAAAATTGTGGAATGATCTCACTAATATTCTGGTCAAAGAAATTCTGAAGTGTGAAATTATTTCTCAATACAGTTTAAAAAGTCATTTATAAAACCAGAGCTTAAATTAAATCCACCGAATCATCATAATCACTTGAGGTTCTTTCTGGTTTATGGTAGATTATAAACTGATATCATTGAGTTTTCCTAAAGACATTCTCTTCCAAAATGCTTTAGACACCCAGGTAGGTACCCTTACATACAGAGAATTATTTCATGATATTTTGATGTGGTTGGTCTCACAAATTTCTTTCTTACCCTATTTCCAGTCACCTGCTGGACCTCCATGTCAGTGAAATTGAGTAAATTTTTCCCCCAAAATCTCTTCTTTACATCAAGGGTTTGTCTAAAATTTTTAAAAAATTATTTCAAGAAAAATCTTTAATACTTAATATCACATTTAAAAATTAAGTATGTTTATACTAAAATAGATTAAACTATTGAAAAAAATAGAACGTGAAATGTAACGTATTATTAAAATACTAAAAAAAACCTACATTGCAATGTACATGTATGCTGATATTTGGCTGTAGACTTTCTAGCACTTACCATTGCAACCCAAGAAATCTCTTTTATAACAAGGTAGGTCCCAATTTTAATTGAGAGTTATTCTCATTGAAATAACCCAGGAAGATAGTTTCTTAGTTATCCCAAATATAAAATAGCAATTTTATATTATTAAATTCAAATAAGATTGTAGCTAGAAAGGTATTTTCTATCTTCTTAGTAGATTAATATACTGTTATGGTAGAAATCAGGAAAACATGTACAACAAAGAATGAGAAAATGGAGATATTTCATTAGGAGCAAGGAAAATTTGAAGGCCAGCAAGGCAGGCTCAAAGCTTTCTTGAGCATTTAAATGACTGTTACATAGAAAAGATGTGTATCTTTTCTGTCTTACACCAGCGTGTAGAACTAGTACTAGTAAAAGTCAGAGAAATGGATATTTTGATTCAATCAGAAAGATCAGAAAAATCTAACAGGGAAAAAGTTAATCTCAAAAGATAAAGAGGTTGTCTCTGTAATGACAGAGACAAGGAAACTGGGTGACAGTCAATCAAGAATCTACAGAGATTTCCGCAGTGGAAGAGATATGAGATTATACAGCCTCTAAGACCTCTTTCAATCCTCAGATTCTTTGTTTTTATGTTTAGCTACACAGTGAAATAATGTAAACAAAGCAGCAACTGTGAGATGAAAAAAAAAAAAAAATCTCTGTAGACTGGTCCTATGCCTGCCATTTGCTAGAAGCTTGAACTGAAAATCTGAAGTACATAACAAGAATTAAAAAAACACTTTCATATAGACTTTTAGAATAATAAATTAGCAATGAGCATTTGTATTTTGACTTTTAAAAATATAACTTAATGTCCCTGGCTGGTGTAGCTCAGTGGATTGAGCACGAGCCTGTGAATCAAAGGGTCACCAGTTCGGTTCTCAATCAGGGTACATGCCCGGGTTGCAGGCCAGGTCCCCTGTAGGGGTTGCATGAAAAGCACCCAAACATTGATGTTTCTTTGCCTCTCTTTCTCTTTCCCTTCCCTTGTCTCTAAAAGCAAATAAATACAATCTTTAAAACAAGAACATTTTTATAAAAATTAAAAATAAAATAAAAATATAACTTAATGGATAATTTCTTTTTGACTTTTTGTTTATCAAGGTCAGGGCAGGGAAAAAACACAAGAAGACCGGAACATTTTTATATTCCAAGAAGCAGAGGTGCTTCATAAATGATGAGGAGATGCCAAAAGCATAAAGAAGCCAAAATGAAGGGTGCTACCAGTGACCCAATTTGTGACAATATGAGTTTCAACATAATTGATAGAAACTTGTTATAACACATTTTTAAAAACTAGAAACTCTGAGGCTGTCATAAATAAAAGATGAATTAATTGAAAGTTTGTTGCAGAATGGGACATTGACAGAGTATATACAAAATATTTATTAATTATAAAGGACAATAGATTAACTTTGCAATGGAGAAGTTTATCTTAATCAAGTGGTCAAAATGAACGTCATTAGTACGGGACTACGTGAAATCATATACTATCTAATAGGATGCAAGGAGAAGAATGCAATGACATGTCAGTGACATATTGTCTGTTCAACAAAGTAAATGACCTGTAATCTTCCAAAGTGTCATAATCATGAAACTTCAGGAACTCTTCCATATTGAAAAAGACTAATGTGAAATGACAGCAAAATATAACATGATTGTGAGCTGGATTCTTGTGTTACAATGGACATTGTTGAGACAACTAGTGAAATTTGAGTGGGGTCTGAGGATGAAATGCTAGTCATGTATCAGTGTCAATTTCTTAATATTGATGCTTGTATTATGGTTATGTAGGTTAACATTGGTAATGAATATAGACTAAAGTGTTAGAGGGTGATGAGATATTGTGTTGGGACCATACATTTAAATACTTTAGGAAAATATTCTCTGTACTGTGTACTTTCAATTTTTATAGGATTGTGATTGTCAAAGATGATATCTACACATCTATCACCACATTATCATACTTTATCTTCCTCTGACTCAATATATGTAAGGGTTAATATTGATTAAGGTTATCCAATAATAACATAGATTTATTTGTAATTAGTGATATTTCCATTTTTGAAAGCTTTTCAGTCAAGGATCAATAATCATCTTTCATAAATATTAAAAAAGAAACGTATGTACTGGCAAAAGACTTTTAAATAGAGCAGGGAACATATGGGCCTTAGAGTGGTCCTGTGTAACAAGCACTACAACCTAAGTAGGTTGTTAATCTCAAGCATATCAATTAAGTTCTATGCCTAATTTTTCCATCTTTTAAATGGAACTAATCATACTAATGTAGCCAGGCTCCTGTGAAAGGTTAAATGGGTCAGCCCATTCATTTCATTCATTCGCCAAATACTTACTGAATAATGTTAGGGTATCTGGCCTAAGTTATGGACTGGGATGACAAAGATAAATAAGACACATATGTGGCCTCAAGAATTTCATAAGCTAGTAGATAAAACATTCACACAAATTATGATATGTAGGGATAAATGAAGTAAGCAATGTATGCTATAGGATATCATGGAAGAATATAGTAAACACTGAATAAATAGCAGTTATCTTTGGAAGAAAGGTCAGATTAAATAAGATCTTTGCTCAATTCCAATTTTAATATTAAATATCAATTATTTTCTTTTATTTTACAATACTACTATAGAAAAATATGCTTGAGAGAAGACCATGTCTGAGAAGCGTGTCATGTGAAATAGTATAGTCTTCATTTAACAACAAAACTTTGAGTTCATAGTATCTGAATAAGGCTGTCTCATCCCATTGTGTTTAAAGCAAAACGACCACTTTTAATATCCATTAGAGACTTACTATGTACAAGACACTGCCCTAAGGATTTTGTATAACATTTAACCCTCACAATGAACCACTGAGGTAGGTCCCTTCACTGAGTACACTTTACAGGTTCTAAACTTTTCTGTCTGCAAACTCATACACTAATTTCATCTAATTTCTTTAAATGCTATCTATATGCTGCCCTGGCTGGTGTGGCTGAGTGTACTGAGCACCAGCCTGCAATCCACGGGATCGTTAATTCAATTCCCAGTCAGGGCACATGCCTGGGCTGCAGGTCAGGTCCCCAGTAGAGGGTATGCAAGTGACAACCACACATTGATGTTTCTCTCCCCCTCTTTCTCCCTCCCTTTCCCTCCGTCTAAAAATAAAATAAATAAATAAGTAAATAAATTAATAAATATTCTCTACATGATGAAGTGATGTTACTCTTTATCCGTCCAATTCAGATCTTCCCCTCTGAACCAGACACTTGTAGGTCTTACTGCCTTGAATGAATAGTGGGCTTTTCAGATTAGCAAAATGAGCTAGCTTCTATGCGTAGTCAAATTTTTTTCCAAGTCCTTTTCTTGTTATACTGATGTTGACTCCATCCTTCTGCTTATTCAGGCTAAGTATATTTGAGTTATCCATGACCATAGTGTCTCATTCCCCGTGAGCAATCCATTCATAAAGCTTACTAGATCTATTTTCAAAAATGTATTCTCAGGTCTGACCTCTTATCATTATCACTTTTGCTACCATCTGATCAAAGGCTCTTAACCTTTTGGCTGACGTTTTGTGCTGGCCTCCTGAGTGGCCTCATGCTCCTACTTTCATCCAATTCAATCTACTCTTAACACAGCAGCCAGAGTGATCCTATGAAAATAGGTCATATCAGGCCATAACTCTGCTCAAAACATTTTCACTGCTTCCCAGCTCACTCAAATAAAACCAAAGCCCTAGAAACAGCCTATGGGGCCTATAAATTTTCCACCTTCCTCTCCCCTGTTGCTCAGAAATTTTGCACTGGCTATTCCTTCTTAGAAATCTCTTTTGCCTATACATACAGAAATTTCTCCTTCTCCTTTTCCTCTTTAAAGTCTTCTTTCAAATGTTATAACCTTAGTGGGATCTTCCCTGATGTTCCTGTTAAAAATTTATCCCCACTTGCCCTCATACTTCTATTTCACCTTCCTTGTTTCATTTAATTTTTCCTCATAGTACTTTAGCATTCTATGTATTTTTGTCATTGTGGTCTTTTGGCTGCATCTCCACTAGAATGTAAACTCCATGATAGAAGGAATTTTTGTCTGTTACTCACTGCTCTTCCCTGCATACCTAATATAGTGTCCGGCATATATTAGGCACTTAATAAATACTTCTTAAATACTTTAAGTAAACTTGCCTCATCTATCAAGGGCCAGTACCAGAACTGAAACTCAGTAGTCTGATTTTCGAGTCTTTGCTCTTATCCCCTGTACTGTATTTTTGAAATTACCTTTAGCTCATCAACATCTCAAACCTGAATACCATTGCATCTCATCATTCTGAATAAACTGGGCCACTTCCCAGAATTCCTCTTATGTTGCAGCTTTGACAGTATGTGTACAACTAAACTGAGAAATGCAGAATATTTTGTTATAAAAGGATGGGCTTAAAAGGGGATAGAGCCCTGGAAGCATTTAGAACGTGTCAAGTAAAGGGATATTTGACTGTATGTCAAGTCATAGCAAGACTCTGTGTGGTTCTAGAGTCAGTGCATATGTGTACCTGTTCCTGAACTACAGCCAGTAAGTCCAGTAAATGGTTTCCAAGCACCAAAAAGTTTTATGTTTTCCAGATTATTGCAACACACACACATACATTTCTCATCACCACTCCCCAACACACATACACAATTGGCACTGATATTCTGTAATATTCTACTCCTAAACCTAGACACACCTGCATAGGTTAGTACGAAAGCCAACTTGACAGCATGTTTTATGCACTGGCTTATTTCTTGGCCAAAGATTTGTTTTATGTCATGGAGACCAGGCTCTGGAGCTGTTTTTAATGCAACATAATAGAACACATATAGGGAGATCTCAGCCAACTTAAAATGTGTATATTGAACACCTCTTCTGTCCAAGGTGCAATGAGGCTAGAAAAAAATGATAAAATGTTGTGTCCAGAAGGAGTTTCAGTTTGGATGAGGAGACTAAATGAATATATAGACAAAATAATTATCAAACAAATAAGACAGAAAATGCAATCTTGACCGGAGAAAGTCAAGATAAAAAGGTGAAACTATGAACCAGAGCAGTAAAGGATGGTTCTGCAAAGGAATGAAAAAGACCACTTAGTAAGCACCTGCTATGTGCCAGGTGCCTTGCATATATTGCCTCACTTAATCATCATAGTAACCACATGGGGTCTGAATTATGTTACTTTTATAGGTGAGGAAATTGAGTTGAGGTCAGTCCAGCAAGAATTTGTTGCACCTTATTGCAATCATTTTGTATCTTCAGCCAGGAACACAATGTCAAACTTGGGACTGAAATTTTAATCTTGGTTGAGGAAGTTGGTAACAATCTAGGTAAACAAAATTTCAACTTGATGTTAAATCCTACTAATAGAACTAAGTTTACATTCTGTGCAGGCCAGAAGCTTCTGCCCCCAAATGTGGGTCCCAACAAAGTTTTTCTGGAAGAGGCAATGCCGGTGCTGAATCTTGAATGATGACAATAGTGAAACTGATTTTCCAGACACAGGGGACTGCAAGAACAAAGTTATAGAGACCCTATATGGACTGTATGGCATGTGTATTAGTCAAAATCATTCCAACTGTTATAACAAACAACCCCAAATTTACATTAGCTCAAACCTTACACAAGTTAGAAGTAAGTGCTCCTGATGTCAGGCTATTCTTTTATTTTAGTATTAAAAATTTATCAGTGTGTTTGAATAAAATATATTCACAAGTTGTATTAAATATTTAATGTGTAAGATTGTACAAGTAAATAAATTCATTAAAAGATAATCTTAAATTGATGTGTTTTTTCTTTCATAAGAGGCTATTCTTAAAATGATGATTCATTGTCACTATGTGGCTGTCAACATCTACAAGCGTTTTGGCATCAAGTTGAAAGAAGGATAAGAGAACCTGTGGGAGGTTTTCACACTCCAGGTCTAGAAGTATTTGATCTTACTTTTATTTGTCTAGAGCACAGTGGCATGGCTGCTCTTACTGCAAGGGAGGCTGGGAAATATAGTCTACCTTTTTACAGATGAAGGGAAGAAATTGTTTTTATGAATACACAGTGGTATTTGCCATTGTGTGTAAATTCTGTGATTGCTATGGAATAAGGTACAGTGAGAAAGAAGCAGCTTCATCACAGAGAATCTTTTATTTCATGATAAAGAACTGCAGTCCAAATCAACAAACATTTACTGAGCATAGCCAGGTACTATATTAAGCAGGAGGAGGCAAAGAATAAATCCCAAGCTTTGCCTTCTGAGTGGTTATATTTTAGTAGGGTACACAGAAAAATACATTGATTAGAGAAGCTTTAGTTTTTATTTTATAGGTGATAGAGACCCAGGGAAGGCATTGAATAAGGGGATCGTACAATCTTATTTGTTTCTATGTGTATTATTTAGATGGCAGCAAGCGTGATGCATTTGAAGTAAGAGACAAAAGGCAAATGATAAAAATTGTACTTAAAATAGGCCAGTGTTAATGGGATGAAAAGTAAAAATGAGAAGTAGGAGGTCACAATTTACTATATGAAGAGAACGGAGGAAAGGTCATAGATGAATTCTAGGTTTTTGACTTGGATATATGAGGGGATGGCTTTACCAACAACTAAGCTGTGAAATACAAGAGAAGAGTTTGGCATAGGAGATAGGTTAGCACAGTGACTTCAACT
Organism: Micronycteris hirsuta; assembly: GCA_004026765.1. Taxonomy (NCBI): domain Eukaryota; kingdom Metazoa; phylum Chordata; class Mammalia; order Chiroptera; family Phyllostomidae; genus Micronycteris; species Micronycteris hirsuta. The sequence goes on along the minus strand of PVJI01001796.1, from coordinate 152,196 downwards.
TTGTTCAGTTGAATTTGAAGTGCCTGTGCAACATCTAATTGAAGATGCCCATCTGAGTCTTTAACACGGTACGGTCATAAGCTGGAAAGTGGCCCCGTGGGAGATTCACATCTTAATCCCAGAACTTTACATAGTAAAAAAGACTTTACAAATGGGATTAAGTTAAACATCTTGAGATGGGGAGACTATCTTGGGTATCCAGGTGGGTCCAATGTAATCACGGGGTACTTATAAGAGGTCCAGAGGTAAGAAAATGAAAGCAGAGATCAGAAAGGAAAGAAAATGCTAGATTTCTGACTTTGAATATGGAAGAAGGGGCTATGAGCAAAGGAACATAGACTTGGAAAGTAAAGGTGGTAAAAGTCAAGGAAACAGATTCTTTCCAAAAACTACAAAAGAGACCAGTCCTGCTGACATATTGATTTTCTCCCAGTTCAACTGATTTTAGACTTCTTACCCCCAGATCTATAAGAGAATAACTTTGTGTCATTTAAAGCCACTAAATATATGGCTGTACTTGAAGCAATAGGAAAATTAAGCAGGTAGAAATATTTAACTACAAGGAATACACTTGTAGGTAAATGATAGTTAAAACCATGAAACTAGATGCACACCTAGAAAGTGTGAGGAAATATAGAGGATAGCATCCTAGGACCAATCAGAAGAGAAGTAATTAGGAGGGCTGAACAAGAAGAGATAAGCAGGTCAGTGTCAAGAGAACCAGGAGTTCATGACATCACAGGACTCAAGGTCATAAACAGAATTAGGAGGGAAAGAAGTTCTCAGTCATTCAAAAGCATAACAAATTATCATTTAATGGACTTAAAGTTCTGGAATAAGAAAGTAAGAGGTATTAATCAAGAAAAGAAATTGGAAGAGGAAGAGAGAATATCATCTTGCAATATCATTAGTGCTTATATATATACAGGGTTGAGCTGATGTGAAGTTTTGATATTCAGTGGGGTTCTGGACTCAATTTCATGTAGACAGTAAGGGAAGTGGTTCCCCATACTTCCAACAAGCCATGCTCTGCTCCAGACACCAGCTGAGGGCCCTATAGTTCAACTAAATTCTGACACTGTCTACCCTGAGATAACATCAGATTGCACAGGGGAAGAGCTCAGTCCTACAAGACTACCCCAACTGCACTACAGATGCCAGTGGCAAGCAGGTCTAATTTGTTACCTGTAGTGCTAACAACTAGCCATAATTCAGAAGTTCCCAATCCCCCCTTCTCAGGTTCAACTAACCTGTTATAATGCTCACAGAACTCAGAGAAACACTTCCCTTACTAGATCATTGGTTTATTGTGAAAGGATATAATTTAGGAATAGCTGGGTGGAAAGGACGCATAGAGAAGGGTACGGGGAAAGGATTCAGTTTCCTTGCCTTCTCTAGGCCCACCACTCTCACCAATTCTCCAGAGTTCAACAACCTGGAAGCTCTATGAATCCTGTCCTTTGGGTTTTTATGGAGGTTTCATTACATAGTCAGGGCTGATTAAATCATTGGCCATCAGCAATTGATTCAACCTCCGAAATTTCTCCTTTCCAGAAGTTGGGATGGTAAGCTAAGTGCTGACACTTTCAACCCTCTAATCACCAGATTGGTTTCCCTGGCAATCAGCCTCCATCCTTGGGTTATCTAACATTAAAACAACAACAACAATAATTTATTGCTTTTATCAAAGAGGATCATAAAGGTTTTAGGAACTCTGTGCCAGGGACTAGTTCAAAGACCAAATAGATATTTCTTATTATAAAGCACAATATCACAGATACTGAGTTTAGACTTTTTTTTTTTGTAATGCTAAGCAAAATAGAAGGCAGCTTTCTACTCTGCCTTCTATTTTGCTTAGCATTACAAAAAGAAAAAGAAAAGAGGAAGACCAGATATGAGATGGATTGACTCTGCAAAAGAAGCCATAGGCTGAGCAGGGCTGAAGAAGACAGGACAGTGTGGACATCACTCATTCATAGAGTCACCAGGACTTACAACCAACTCAAAGGCAAGTAACACACATCCTACCATGTCTCCACAATATTCTGTTGTTTTCAATTGACATCCCAGCTTTCTCTTTGTGGTACAATTTATTCCATGGATACATCAACTAATTATTTTTATCAACATAATGAAATGTGATACTTCACTTTAGAGTACGTTTAGTGAAAATTTCTTGGAAAGTAAGGTTATGTTCTACTTAAGGATGACAAACATAAAGATGGGTTTTCATGGAAGGAGGTGGCAGGCCATTAACAGAATGGTATGACAGACACTTCTCCTCATCCACCAATGGTTCCTTTTCACAGATTTGATTGTGCATCATTTGTCTCACATGCAAAACTCTTTTTTTTTTGGTCAAATTTATTATGTTGACATTGGTTCACAAAACCATACAGGCTTCAAGTGTACAACTAAACAAAACATCATCTACATACTGTGTCATGTGTCCATCACCCCAAACAAAGTTTCTTTCTGTCTCTATTTATTTCCCCTTGGTCCACTTCCACCTACCCCTGCCCCACTTCCTCTCTATCAGTACACTGTTGTCTGTGTCTATGTGCTTCATGTGTGCATGTGTGTGTGTATACGTATATAAAAGATACAGGGATTTTTGCTTAATTCCTTCACCTTCTTTCATCCAACCCCCCCACCTCCCATCCTTCTGACAGCTGTCAACCTGTTCCATGTATCCATTATCCATGCCTTTGTTTCTATTTTGTTTGTGTTTATTTTGTTCATTGGACTTCAAACGTAAGTGAGATCATATGATATTTGCCTTTCTCTGACTGACTTATTTCACTTAGCATAATAATCTCCAGGTCTATCCATGTTGTCTCAAAGGGTAAGATTTCCTTTTTATGTACCGGAGCTTTTTTATCCTCTCATCTACTGATGGGCACTTGGGCTGTTTCCAGAACTTGGCTATTGTAAATAATGCTCCAATGAACATGGAAATGCATAGGTTTTTTCAAATTAGTGTTTCGGGTTTCTTTGGATATTTTCCCAGAAGTGGGATCATTGGGTCAAAAGGTAGTTTTATTTTTTAATTGTTAAAGGAAACTCCATACTGTTTTCCACAGTGGCAGTACCAATCTGCATTCCCACCAACAGTGCACTAGGTTCCCTTTTCTCCATATCCTCGCCAGCACTTGTTTGTTGATTTATTAATGACAGCCATTCTGACAGGCATGAGGTGATATCCTACTGTGGTTTAATTTGCATCTCTCTAATGATTAGTGATGTTGAGCATTTTTCATATGTCTATTAGTATGCCAGATGTCAAGATCCTTAGTTTATATGTATAAAAGCAGACTTAAGAGCTTAACCAACTTGCTCAAGGTCATAGCTATTAAATAGCAAAACTAGGTTTTAATTTGTCTCTTTCAATAAAAATTACAGTTCATTCCACTATTCCATTCTATATGGGTCTATAGGATGAGCAAGTAAGAGAAATTTGTATTTCATAAACATTAAGTTATTAATCAGTATCCCCAAAATAGCCTTGTTTTTCAATAAGAGGTTTTCCAAAAGATGTTTCTATAATAAAAAAGTGTGCCATAGTATTTTTAATGGCTAGTTTTATTTAATTGGTTAAGTACAATATACTTCTCAACTGATGTCTGCTCAATGAACATACAACATAAGTTTCACTTTTATCACAATGACTTTAGCATTTAGTAACAATTTAATGCATAGAAAAGTATTTTAAACTTCATATACTATCTAAAATATATAAGCTAGTAAATACTTTGAAATATTCTCCATAAGTTAGTAACACATGATTTTACTGGAATATAGGTTTTGTAAATGCTATAATTACATAAAATATGCAAAATATGATAATAAATTCTGACTTCGATATTTGTCAAATACTCCATATTTTTCTAAATGAAGTGTTTCCTCTATAAATGTAAACTGCTTCTTTTTTTCCTGTTTTCCTCATTTTCAGAGATTTTTTCTGCAATTTCACTTCAAGAGTTGATGCAAGTGCAGCTGTGATTTTTTAAGGAGGTGTTTACACCACTTTTTGTACAGAATTTTTCCATCATATTCTACTCACATATTTCAAGAATTAAAATATAGAATAACAGTGAAAAATGCATTGACACCACATAGGGCTCTAGAAATGCAACATACATAAGGAAAAGGCAAAGTCAACCACATCTAAATGTAAATATGAGGAATACCTCAAATGAGTGTAAGGATATTTAAGATTTAGTTCCCAGCTAGGTTTATATCTAATATAAGCTCTACACTGAAAAGGCATTATTTAAAAAGACAACTATAAAAACAGAAGATTTACTTCTCTTTTCACAAATCATTGTTTCCAATGAGTTTGACATTCCTACATCCCATTCTTTGGCTCAAGAGGATCTTCTCAAAAAACAGAACATTTCATGGTCCTTTTCAAAAAAATTGACTGCCTTTGCTGCCTACAGATTAACATCAAAATTGTCTTACTATAACATCCAAAACTGTTCATGATTGGAGAGAAAAACATCAATTTGTTGTTTCATTCATTTATGAATTCATTGGTTGATTTTTGTGTGTGCCCTGACTGGGAATCAAACTGGCAACCTTGTCATATCAAGATGATGCTCTGACCAACTGAGCTACTAGGCCAGGGCCTGAAGCATTAATTTTTAATGCAAGATCCAACACAGCTCCCTACCACTCTGGCGTGACAGCCAGCAGTAGTATTTGAGGTGGCGAATGCTGTATCAGTCCAGGTTTTTGAGTGATTATGCCAAACCGTAGTGAACAGATTATTTTTTAAAATTATTTTATTATTCAAGTACAGTTGCCTGCATTAGCCCCCCACCACTCCCCACACATCCCAGCCATCCCACCTCCCTCCCCTGCTTCCACCCACGCCCCTTGGTTTTGTCCATGTGTCCTTTATAGTTGTTCCTGAAAACCCTTCACCTCCATTATCCCCTCCTACCTCCACTCTGGTTACTGTCAGTTTGTTCTTAACTTCAATGTCTCTGGTTATATTTTGCTCATTTGTTTGTTTTGTTGATTATGTTCCACTTAAAGGTGAGATCATATGGTATTTGTCCCTCACTGCCTGGCTTATTTCACTTAACAAAATGCTCTCCACTTCCATCCATGTTGTCACAAATGGTAGGAGCTCCTTATTTCTTTCTGCTGCATAGTATTCCATTGTGTAAATGTATCATGGTTTTTCTTTTTATTTTTAAACCACTATATTCAGACTTTATTTAATACCACACGGCATAATCGAATTCATCCTGACTGATAATACACATAAGCATTCATACTAAGTGGACAAAAAATGAATATAAATGGCATGCTATTTCAGATCATGTGTAATCAAATTATTTATTTGGTCAAAATGGATTTTTCTACCAAATAGGTAAAAAAAAGTTTCACAATTTTGAAATTATAGAAAAGGCACAATGAGCCAGTATGTATTAAATGTGTAACAGGCAATACAGCAGAAAACAACAGACACTGAAAGGAAAGGAAGAGCTTCCTTGAATACAGGGGTATGATGTTTTTTATTTATTCAATGGTTTTATAAAAATTAAATATGTAAATGGTAAGAAAAATTAAACAGTGTAGGCACATTAATATTAATTTTTATTTTTTTCTACTGATCTTCACTGAAAAGCAATGTGAAGAAAAATATTAGATTCATATTTGATGCAGGAATCATCAAATCATGTAAATATGTAATTTACATGAGGAAAACTCCCCACAATCATTCTACATATATATAGGTCAATATGTAAATAAGAATAGTCATTTTTGTCCTATATATAAAATTTATTGGGTAAATTTGTTGATTACCCATGATGTGTAGGTACTATTTTAAATGCTTTATATGCATTTACATAAGCACAAAAATTACTTGATAGGGTATTAATATTAGGTCGATTTTATAATATTTGGCAAGGAAATGAATACAAAGAGGAAAACTACTTGTCTAAAATCACAAGGTTACCAAGTTTGTCACACCCAGGCAGTCTGACCTCAGAACTTGTGCTCTTAACAAGTGCACTATGGGAATCATACAGCAAATGCCCACCTAAGGAAATAAAAAATACCTACTAATATTTCTTTTATTTCATTTAGCCTGGGTCTTATTTTTCACTACTTTAATAACTTTTTGGTTCCTCACTAAAATTCTCTTTGAGTTCTTTGATCCTGAGTAGTTGATTGCAAAATCTAGAAAAGGATTGGATTCGGAGATAAATTAATTAAATGTTAAAATATTACTTTAGTCCTGTCTTTAAAAATACCATTTCTATACTGTTGATCCATATTTTGTTTGCTAGTCATTAAATATTGAGTATATATTTTCAGAAAATATGGCATAGCTGCCTGTTTTCTCAAAATGTTTCTCAATATGCATTCATTATAAAGGAATTCTAGCTAGCATTTATTGAATACACACCATCTGCCAGATGTTATACTAAACATTTTGTAGTCATTTTGTCACTTAGTCTGTACAACCATATTTCAAGTTTTGCATTCTTAATTTTATTTTACAGATGAGGAAATAGATTCAGCATAGATTGTGTAATTTACTCAAAGATAGAACTGAAATTCCAATTGAGATTAGACCGGCCTCAAAGTCTGGGATCTGTACTCTCTGGGCCTAAGGTATTTGGATAGGGATTGGAAATAAGCTAAAAAGTAATTGCATTTAAGGACATAAAGGTTTGGGGCTCTTTGCTTTTTTTTTTTTTTTTTTTTTTGCATCTCAGGAAAAATACCAAAATAGTTGACATAAAAATAAAATGCATTCTATTCCAGTATGTATTTCAGAAAAGAATATTCTCCTCTTGGAAAGCTCTAGCAAGTCAACTTATAGCTATGGTAGCACATAAGTATGGAAACTATAATTTTGTTTCTTTAGATGTTTATTTTATACAATTTAAGTTTACAATGAGAAATCTCAAAGAGGTACAATAATTTCTTCAGCTACAAACCAGGTATTTTTCATTTAAAAATGTAGCCCATATCAAATATTCTTTGTACAAAAAAATATAAACTCCTTAGTTCTTTTAAGGGGAATATATTTCAATAAATATTCTCTGCAGTTAATCTGCATCACCAGCCCCAGTGTCTTTAAAATAGCTTTGATGAACTTTTATTTCAAAGCGCTTTTTTTTTTAAAGAAAATTCTATGTCACACAATTCAAATGCCAATACAGTTTTAGGGATTATGATAACACCTATAAGCAAGAAAACTATTCTTTTTTTTAATACTCACCTGAGGACACTCTTTCATTGCTTTTAAAGAGAGAGAAAGAGAGCAAAACATTGATTCGTTGCACCCTGTATGCACCAGGGTCAGGGATTGAACCCGCAACTTCAATATGTCTCCTGACTGGGAATCAAACTCGCAACCTTTCAAAGTATGGGATGACACTCCAATCAACTGAACCACACTGGCCAGGGCAAAAACATCTATCGTTAATAAATTTTGTGGTTATTTATTACCTGGTACTGCCTAGTTTTCCTTAGAAATAACTCCTCCTAAACCAACTTCAGAAACACTCATATTTAAGAGAACACCAGAAGCAGGATGCATAAATCCTCTAAAAGAGCAATAAAATACCTTTCCAAAAAAAACCAAATCCAGATTCCATACCATAATCCAAGCAGCACAGCCCATCATAAACAAAAATTCATTATGCCTGCCGTGTGGAAAAATGTTAAGCAAGAAGAAATAAACAGAGAATGTTTTAACAAATCATATTAGTCAAATGAAAAAAAAAAAAAAAAGAGGATAAAGCCACAGTTCTGAATGAGTCTGCCAATAAAGCTTAAAACCGAGCCAAAATTTGGAAGAAATCTAAACATAGCCAGACCAATTCTGAGTCTTTTTAAGATATTATATTCTGAGTGTTTTCTCTTAACTATTTCCTTTAGGCTTGAGGGGAAACCTTGACCAGATCTGGAGATGTGATGTTAATGCACACAAAATATATCCAACCCTAAATCGAGGATGCAATCGGGTGAAATTTAGAGACATGACACAGAGCATCATTCCGACACAAGAGTTACAAAACACACCCAAAGAAGATGAAAATGTTTGTAGTTCTAGAATATTGCCTTTTAAAAAAAGCTAAAAAATGCTTATTTATAATCCAGTCCTCCATCAATGTGCAAAGTCATAAGTAGATGCAGTATGTATATTCCTCAGTTTAACAGCATGTTGAATTGTGTTAAGAATGTGTAATAAAATAGCCTTGTCTGTGTAGCCCAGATACAATAAAAATACTTCCTTATTTGACATACACACAATGACAACTTACTGCCTGAGGAAATCCAAGGAAAAATGAAAAGCCCGTCATGAAATAAAATCTGTCATTTGTAAAACAAGGCAGTCACTTGCTTCTCTTCCACCTGTTCCTTTAGACAGGCACTCTCTGCGTAATAAATTTGGCAGGTATAAGCTGACTACACTCTGTACGGAGGGGCAGGTTTTCTTCACGTGCTACTTGATGTTCCATGACTGTGACCTTGGGAGAGGGAGAAGGAATCAAGATGAAGTGAGAAGGAGAGAGCGAAAGGGAGAAAGGAAAAGAGACATCTTACCAGAGCTAGAAGCCTCGCCTCTGCTGGTGGGATTGTGAAGTTATGCACATTTCTTTTCTTCTATGTATGTGTCCAGGAAAAACTCAGCATGCAGAGTTAGGCTAAATGAGTCTTTGTGAATTATCCTGCGATCTTAACCACTATGTTTAATATTGTTTACTATTGTAGAAGAAAAGGTATATTAAGCTCTAATACACTAAATAATGAAGATATTTTTAGAACACAATACCTCTGGAAGATGCTGTATTTATACATAGTGGAAAGCCTGTACCAAACACCATCAATGCACCAACCACAACAACTGAAACATACCATGCAATATTCACCACTGAGACATCCAAAAGTTACAAAATAGATGAATCATCTGAGAATTAGATTTGATTAAAAGATTATATAAAAGCAGTGGCACATTCTTCTTCAATGTAAACTTTAAAAAAAATCATCTTCAAAACACCGTTCTCCTCGTGGACAAATTTCTAAACTACACGTGAGCTTTGAAGCAATCTGTGTTTCTTCCAAACACTGAATTTTCTCCTCATGGATGAATTTCTAAACTAGATGTGTGCTTTGAAGTAATCTGTGTTTCTTTCTTTTGTTTATACCTATACACATTCAAGTGATCTTAAAGAGACGGAGAGATGACAGGGGAAGTGAAAAAAGAATGCGTAGCACATCTTGCCCTGCACATCCGCCTTTGCATTCAGTTGCCTAAGGCAACTCCCTCTCTTATTTTAGCCTCTTCTCACTTTTTTCTTTCATACTATGTACCTCACCCATTTCATCTTAATCATTATTATCGAATCTTTGTCCCTGAAATAAGAAGAAAGAGGACGCAGGTGAATGGAGAGAGGATATAGAAGGGAGAGAGAGACTCAATGAAGACCACAAGACAGGAGAGAAGGTGGTTCTCAGATTCATTAGAACAATGTGCAGGTGTCATTCCTGCCGATAAAAACTGACTATATCCGTTGTTCATTATGATCTGAATATTAAAATGGTGGGGTGGTTTTCTGGTCAATTTTTTAAGAAGGTAATTTAAAAAATTTTTTTCTAAATCTTACTTTTAGTGAATTTATTATTTTATTATCTTCTTCAGTGTCCTTTTCTCACCCAAAATATGAATAAGTTGAAATAAGAATTTGAGTTTCCTTTCCTCTGTTTCTGTAGTAAAATAAGTGTGTGTGTGCACGCACATGTAAATCATGAAGAAACTGTGAGTCTATAGTAAACAATTACAATGAAAAATATACACTTAGAAAAGCTGATATATGGTTAATTCATAAATGTTACAGGACATGACTTCTGGGACAGTTTTTTCTTGTAATTAAATTCAGTCCTACCAATTCTGACACACACAAAGATTTGAAGATTATTGAATTCAGAAGAAGAAAGTAAGGAAGGAAGGAAAGAAGGAAAGAAAGAGAGAGAGAGAAGAGGAAAGGGAAGGCAGGAAAGGAAAGGGGGTAGAGGAGGGGAGGAGAGGGGAGGAGAGGAGAGGAAAGGAAAAAAAGAAAGAAAGGAAAGGGAAAAAGAAAGAAAGGAAGGAAGGAACTGGTTAGTAACCTTGTTTATTACCTGATTGTTTACCAAAGACTTATTTGTTTGCCTAAACATTTCTTATATTAGTTTTTATTTTGAAAAAGACTAAACAAAATATATTCATCAGTATGAATCTAAGACTAAACATTCCTTCTCAGGTCTTAAAATAAAATCCCAGAAAATAAATATGTGATTATTTATTTTCATGACATTTATTATTTCACATCCTTTAAATGCTATCAGAATAAAAATTATAGCAATGACTCTACTTCAGGCTAATGGATAAATATTCTAATTTAAATAGACATTCTTTCTTCTATGTGCTTTTCAACAAAAGCTTTCCTTATACTATATTCAAGGTTGACAACCAGTTAATTTACTGAAACTGAAATGTCCATATTTATATTATCAATAAATCATTTATGCTTCCATAGGCATTGGAAACAAATACGTTGTTGTTTGATTATATATATTTAGAACTAACAACTTTTTAAGTCAGCCAGATTACACTAGAGATTTAAGTGAGCTTCTTTATAAGCAAATGCAACGTGAAACTGCTGACCAGATGAAAGACATTTAGAATTAAGAATAAAAAGGAAAGATGAGGATCACTTCTTGAACAAGCTATTTTACTAAATAATCTTTATGTTTTTCAAATTTTAGGCATATTTTGGCAGGAAATGTTTATGTGCTTTGCAAATCATACACAAAGTTGTTTTCACATGTAATATATATCAGATTACTGAAAATAATAATGTAAAAATTAAATTCTTATAACTGTGAATAAATTTTTTAGTTATTCAATTACAGTTGTCCCAGTTTTTCCCCATTACTCTCCCGTACCCCGTCCATCCTCCCACGACTCCCTCAGTCAGCCCCCACCCTGTTGTCCATTACCGTGGGTCCTTTATACATGTTCCTTAACTAGACCCTTCGCCTGCTTTCCCCTGTCACCCCCCTCTGCCCTCCCCTCTGGTCACTGTCAGTTTGTTCCTTATTTCCGTGTTTCTGGTTCTATTTTGCTCATTTGTTTGTTTTACATAACAAAAATTTTTAATTTTTTGGCTATTTATTCACTTCAACTTACACAGGCACATTGCACAATCTGTCCTGAGAATAAAAACCAGGGTTGGTCAAATTAATCAAATATTTATTCCAATTTGATATTTCACCCTGTGTTTTAGAGAGTAAAAACAATATAATTTTAAAAAATCATTAGCAATGAGAAAAGTTCCTTGTATTTTTATTTTAATTAAATATCCGCATTTGTAATATTAAAACTCAAACTTTGCATTATTTATGTAATCAATAGCATAATTATTAGCACTCAAATTTTTAATAATTCTTACCTTTTGTAACATGACATATGCTCATTTTTAAAATTAGAAAATATAAATAAGCAAAAAAATATTGTAATTACCAGGACATATAGATACGGTTACATAGAGAATGAGGTATAAAGATACAGATACAGTTATTCGCATATTCCAACCGTCATGGGTCACTTGACAGAGACACAGACTTGCTATCCCACAAATGCATTCACCTACACACTCTTCTTTTTTTTCTTCTTTTTTCTTATTCTGTCCTCTGCTGTAAATATACATATGTGATATAGAGAGACAGAGGCATAAATACATTTTAGATGCTTTTTATTTGCCAAAATACTATAATGCTTAGATTTAGTAAATTTTAGAAGGTATAAAGCAAAAACATAAACAGATAAGAAGGATTTGTACTATTTCCTTACAGTCATATCTGTAGGAAGACTGTGTACACATTCATAGACATCCACAGAGCACATGTTACCAATTAAAAGGTACATAAACTTTAAGTAAAAAGCTTCAAAGCAGTTTTGCCTATGAAAAACGTACATTGCTTTTGATTCAATAAAAACATACAAAAATATTTTCCTGAATAAGCACAGGAATCCTATATTTACTATTTTGTACGACATAAGAACTAAGAGTTAATATAGTGACTATTTTCCTTTGAAATCAGGTAGCATATTTCTTGTTGCTACTTCTTTATAACCACCATTTTCTCGGTTAGTGTTAACTCACATTTTTAATTTTGAAAATTAGAATCCGAGCATTTGCCTATTTATAGAATGTGAGCATTCGCCTGGCAGCTACTAAATAAAATGAACTCTGTGAAATACTAAAGGCATCAAAAATGCTCTCTGAAGAATGTATAGTCTAGCAGAGGAAACACTTGCATGTTCAGCTAACTCTAACCCATGAAGCAATAGAGACGTGATCAAAGCGTCACAAAAGCATGCAGAAGAGAGTGATGAGTTCCGACTGGGAGGCTGAAAAGCTGGAGATTTCACAGATACCTTTCTCAAGAAGCAGTAGCAGCAGATTTCAAAGCAAATGTCATAACTTAAAACTTTTTTTAAAAGTCAGGGAACCATGGCATGTCATAACAAACAAGACACAGAGTGATGCTCTCTGGTCATATAAACTAGTTTGATGTTTTGACTGACTTAATCAGTCAGGTCAGGAGAAAAAATGAAGGGCGTACTCATGATTGACATGACCGGTACAGACAGAACAATCACACTTGTTTGTGTGTGTAAAGAACCACTGTGCATATGTGTATACACTGAACAAGTAAAGAAAGACACATAGGTGATCGAAGTGACTGTGTTCGTGTATTTAATGATCAGATTGCTCTCTTCACCCTGCAGTAAGACTGCAGAGGAGAAGAGAAAGGTAAGGAGAAATAGAATGATAAGTGCTAAGGAAATACAGAGAGAAATCACATGGCGTTGTTAGTGGTAGAGAGCTAGAGGGGCAAAGGCTACTACAAAAGCAAGTGCTGACGAAATGGAAAGGAAGACAGGAGAAGCAGGGAGGAATAAAATGTGGATCGCTCAATTGAGGAAAGAGAAACCATTGCAGAAAGATGAAGGTGAAGCTCTGTATGTCCTGTGTGAGGGAGAGGGGAAAGGGTAGTCAGGCTCAGGCCCACAGACGACATGGCACACACTAAAATGTTCTTTTCGACTGTGTGTATTCAGGAAATTTTCCAGGTTATTTATGCTTGGCTAGTAAGCCTTTGATAACACAGGTTCTATGTTGTCAACATTTTAAAATTTTTGTTGCAATTATGCCCTGAACATGCACATGTGTATCTTAAATAAAAATGAGCCAGGCAAAGCTATCTAGTGAAAGAATTTGAAGGAATCTATTTTATCTTAGGTTTGTTTTCTTTTGACTTAGAATGATAAACAATGAAAGATAACCGTCATTTTAACAAGCAAATGAATAACGTTTGCCAAGCCTAGTTCAGTCTTGTTGAGCTTCTGTGTTATTTCTTTTGTTTAGCACAAAACCGGAAGCATTCTACCTTTATTCAAACTGAGCTTCAGAAACTTTTTTTTCTATTTTCCTTATTATTTTGATATAAAAATACGTTTGATACATGCCATTATTTTCAAGGAAAATTTTCTACTTTATGAGCTAGTCTACATAATCAGGTAAAATATCAAGCTTTACAACTTTTGAAACACTATTCAAAGGACAATATTTATGTCTCTACAGGTGGATTCAATAGACACACACTAGTTCATTAGGTAGCACAGTTCTATTCCTGCTTCAGACCTTTTAAGGTTCATGTCAGCCCACAGAATTCCAAATTGAGCAGTTTCAATGTGGAATACCAACTCCTTTCTTATTTATTTGTACTTTTTAATATGTACAAAATTCATTTCATTAAGAAATAGACATGGAATTACTATGAAAAGATACATATATGTTATAGTTAAACTATATATATATATATACACACACACATATGATTATATGTATGTACTTAAATCTCTTTACAAAATTCCAAGTAATAACTACAAAAGAAATTAGGAAAATAGGAAATCACTATTAGAACACCACAGTAATAATTACTAGAGGTAAGATCTACTAGTGAATACTATAATTCGTAGGTGAAACTTTAAGGGAAAACGATATTCGAATGACCTCGAAGTGTCTCCCCACATATTTGTTAATGTCTGTGGCAGTTTTAACATATGCCTATAAATTCTTTGATTTTCTTCCCTCCAAGAGGTAAAGCTTAATTTCCTTCCAAAATACAGTGTGAAATGAAAAAAAAATAATAAGTCTACAATGGATAAAGTAGGTAGTGTCAAATCCTACCTTAACCAGGTGATTCAGGCTAACATCACCAGTGCTGGGCCATGTTGACATCATGTTCCTGAATATGCCATAAAGAGAATATCGTTTCACCTCCTTGAGATTTCCTTCCAAAACCCATGGTATCTGGTTTATTTACAGCAATATACCAATCACCTAGAACAGTACTTAGCATCAAGGACTAAATATTAACTGAATAAATTAATTAATAAATTCTATAAATATTGCTTTTCTACTATGCTTCAGATACTGAGAAGTTAAGAGAACACTATCCTTATACTCATAGAAAAGTGCAGTAAGAAATAGATATGTGAACAGTTATAATAAAGTATAATTGCTATAAGCTGAGAAATAGAAGGTGTAGGAGGACACTGAGCAGAACCACCTAAGTCAATTGTTAGCAGAGTCAGCAAAGACCTTTTTTTAAAAAAAAGTTATTGTTGTTCAAGTACAGTCATCTGCATTTTCCCCCCACCACCCACCCCTGCCATCCCCACCTCCCTCCCCTGATTCTACCTGCCCTTGGTTTTATCCACGTGTCCTTTATAGTTGTTTCTGAAAACCCTTCCCCCCTTTGCCCTCATTATCCCTTCCCTCCTCCCTTCTGGTTACTGGTCAGATTGTTCTTAATTTCAATGTCTCTGGTTATATTTTGCTTGCTTGTTTGTTTTTGTTGATCAGGTTTCACTTAAGGGTGAGATCATATGGTGTTCGTCTTTCACCGCCTGGCTTATTTCACTTAGCATAATGCTCTCCAGTTCCATCCATGCTGTTGCAAAGGGTAGGAGCTCCTTTCTTTCTGCTGGGTAGTATTCCATCATGTAAATGTACCACAGTTTTCTGATCCACTCATTTACTGATGAGCACTTAGGTTGCTTCCAGCACTTGGCTATTGTAAATTGTGCTGCTATGAACATTGGGGTTAGAACTCAAATCATGGGAAGATAATTAGACAAAGAAGAGAGAAAAAACATTTTTTTCCAGGCAAAGGTGATACATAGGAAAGCCTAAAGATCAAAAAGAGAATAGACTGCTCCCAGGATTGGGACAACTGGCCTCGGGCTAGAGCATCAAGAGAGAGACACTAGAGATTTTAGTAGATGCCCACTCACAAAAGCTTGTCAACCATGTTACAGAATTTTGACTTTAACCTAAGGTACTTGAAGACATGAAAAAATTTGAAACACAGAAGTGATTTGATCAGATGTGCATTTTACACTCTGTTGCAGTAGGGAAATGGGCTATGGATTGTAATAGAGAAGACTAGAGGCAGAGATGCAGTAATCCAGGCAGACATAATGAGTACATTTTTATTCCAACATGAAGAAATGTTGCTTTTTATCATGTTTTATGTGAAATATTTAGTAACAACTTTTTAAAAACTAATTAGTCATTAACGCATGTTACCAATTTGTAAAGGATAAGTTCATCATGGCCTTAGAGTAACTCTCTCTCACCCTCTCCTTCTCTCATGCATTTTTAATCTGCATGCATACAATCACAAACACATTCACGTGCACACATGCACACACATGTCAAATTGAGAACTATTTTTAAATAGCTATTATAATAAAGGGATTAGGATCTTTATATGAGATGATTCTTCTCCAAGGTATTGACACACAGATATTTACTTAATAATAAAACTTTAGTTTCTTCATAGCTACATGAGCTTTTTAAAAAGCTAAAGTTTATCCTTGTCAATTGAAAGTCCAATACAAAATACATTTAAAGTGGCATATCATGCTTTTTTTTTAATCACTCAAAGTCAATTTAATGCAACTTACATTATATAAAACTCATTTTTATTTTTTGTAGATGAAGGAAAATGTTTATTATAGTGCATCTATATAAGATTTATTTCTACATAGAAATTAGTAATCCTACATACACAACATTAACCTTAATTTTATCCCATAAATAATAGGCATGGTGAATTTGTATTATGATCATAGTTAAACTATAAACCTGTTGAGGGTAGGATCTATATCTTAGAATGCATTCCTGTATCCTCCATGATATTTAACACACTGCTTGACAGAAAATATATGTTCAGATTTGATCAATAACTATAGTATCCATACATGACATTTAATCTAAATTAATTCAACAAAATTTTATTGAGCACTTACTATGTGCCATCGATTGTGTAATGTTTTGCTGTACAGTAAAACTCACAAAAGAGCAAAGCAATACACATTTTTTATAGCACTGAGTTCGTAAATCCTGTCACCTTAACTAACATGATTATACTGATTATTTCATTAGAAATTAGTATCTAGATGTCAATGCAAAGGAGGTGATTTTGGGTAGCACTTAGGTTGGAGGCAAACGCCATGAATATTACAAGTAAAAGACATCCTTTTTCTTCTATTTGTTTTCTTTCCATACTCCTACTTTCATGAAGTTCTCCCTGATCTCCCTGGCCTCCAGGGCTCTCCTGTCACTCTGCCTCTAAAGCTCTGTAATGAGGTGTCTGAGCCAGCGATAATCCCCAGAGGTTCTCAGTGTTCCAAAATCCCCTCTCTGCCTTCCCTCTCAACAATGAAAACTTGAGACCAGTATTTTGGAAAAGCATTTCTGGAAGTCTGCCAGTTCTGCCCTGGACATTAGTGAGACTTGATTTTCATTCCATTCGTGTGACCTTACTTCTTCTAAAAAAGAAAAATGTGGTAGATTTTTTTAGAGGTGCGGGCATTGGTAGCAAAAACAATAGAAAAAAATTAAAGTTATTTAACAGAAGTTAAAAGATAAAGTAGGAGAATTCAATGTGTTTAGCACTTGTTCCCTTCTTTGAGGGGCCATATTATGTGTGTGTATGATGAATTGCACATTGACACTTTTAGATTACTCCATAGGAAAGAGCCTTTGCCAAATAAGGAACTCTTGATAGTTTGCTTTCATTTTTGCTATGTCAGTCTCCTATCACATGAATTATACATTTATTCTTTCATCTCTCATTCCTCATGGCATTGAAAGACAGAAATATTAGCACACAATAGCTTGATTCACATAGATATAATCTGGAATATACCCCAGAAACAAGTGGGCCTTCCTGTGGCTGCACCACAAAGAAAACTCAGGACACTGAGTGTATTTCATGACTCAATTACCACCTCAGCACTGTGTGCACAAAAAGCCTACACCACTCTCTGTGCATTCTGGCTGATAAGACCTCATAGATAGGCTGCTGAATGAGGGGCTACTTAACACACCTTGGGGGAAGTTGTTTTTTAAAGATTTTATTTATTTATGTTTATACAGAGGGGAAGGGAGAGAGAGAGGGAGAGAAACATTAATGTGTGGTTGCCTCTCCTGAGCCCCCTACTGGGGACCTGGCCCACAACCCAGGCATGTGTCCTGACTGGGAATCGAACCAGGAACCCTTTGGTTTTCAGGCCGGCACTCAGTCTTCTGAGCAACACCAGCCAGGGCACCTTGGGGGAAGTTTTGTAGTTAGTGCCAGTCAGTCAGTCTTCTATGAGCCGCAAGAGCATCTTAAATGCTTATATTAGGAGTTTAAAAAAGTGATTAAAGACTTGGGGGCAGTAGATTTCTCTGAAATTTTTACCCAAACAGCCATGGAAATCAACGTGGCTGGTGCTTCAAAACATATGTTAAAAGTGAAAGGTCAGTTGACGGTCAAGAAGGAGGGTGACAATTTACCTTATGTCCTCTCAAAATGTTTCAATCAAAAGTATCTTGCTTTCAAGGTTACCTAATTTTCTCCCTTTATCAATAGAATCAAAATAATAATTCAGAAGAGATCTCTTCCTCCTCAAGGCAGGAAGCTTCTACACTATGCTACTCATACATTCCTTGCAGTTGATTAAGATCACCTTAGATGTGGGGAAGCTGTTTCTGATCCCCTTATCACAGTGTAAAGTAAAACATGCCTGACTGGTTAATAATAATGGAAGATGGAGTTACAAAGAGGAAAAGTTCACTTGAAAATCCAAACAAAGACTAAAGTCCTTTGGTCACACCCAGGAGAGTCAGACAAGTGTATTTTAGAAATAAAGGGAAGGCTCCCTGGTAAAATTTCTCTAATTTACCAGTAATTACAAATATAATTCTGAAAAGGGCATGCCACATTAGCTGTCTAAATTCACATACATAAAACAAAACCAAAAATAAAGAAATGAATGTTTTCCAGGTTTAAGTACCACAGCCTAGGTATGCAATTGCCAAAGGCATCTGTAAAAGCAATTTTTTCCTATGTACAGGGAACACTAAATGAGTTCACTGTACTTCATAAGTTATTAATATGTATGATTTTACCTTCCCCTTTCATAAACCATTAATCATTCTCTCTAAGGTTTTTTTTTCCATTTATAATATAATCCATCTTGGACATTGCACAAGTAGTCATTTCTCTAAAGTTTTGCTAGAACAATTAGAATCATAGAACATGAGACCTTCAATGGATCCGAAGGGTCAGCTGAAATGCCCCTCATTCTACAGATGGGGAATCCAAGACACAGAAATTAAGGTCAGAGCTGTGTCAGCACTGATTCCACAGCAATGCTCTTTCCATGAGAGACCTGCCATGATGGTTACAAGTGTTGGCGGTAGAGTCAAGCTGTCAGGGTTTGAATCCCAGTTCTACCACTGACTAGCTGTGTTACTTTGGAAAAGTTGCTTAATCTCTAAACCTCAGTTTCCTCATCTATGGGGACAATAATAGTAGCTGTCTCACAGAGTTATTTTGAAAGCTGCCAATGAAGTGCTTAGCAGAATAATTTGCTAAATTAATCTCTGTAATATATCAACTGTTTTTTATAATCATGCTCCCATTTAGGCTGTGAGATCTGGAATCAACATTTTCTCCAGGAGATGTTTGCTTGAAAGGAAAGGTTATTTGAATCAAACAACAACCATGACAGAAATCTTAGTTTTTATATTCCAAAGACTCTTGTTAGAATGCCTGATATTACTAAATGTCCATTTTTATAAATATAAATGTATATCACCCAAACATCCAATAAGATGTTGCATTTAAAAAACTGTGAGATCTTCCCTGGCTGGCATAGCTCAGTGGGTTGAGCATGAGCCTGCGAACTAAAGAGCTACTGGTTGGATTCCCAGTCAGGGCACATGCCTGGGTTTTGGGCCAGGTCCCCAGTAGGGGGCGCTCGAGAGGCAACCACATAAGGATGTTTCCCTCTCTTTCTCCTTCTCTTCCCTCTCTCCAAAAATAAATAAATAAAATCTTTAAAAAAAACAGATCTTTGATGAGATAGTGCATATATGAAAAATAATAGAAAAAATAAAATTTTATAGAATTAAATAATATTAAACATATAATATTTAATTATTATAACTTCCAGAAACATAATTTCTGAAGCTTGAACTATTTTGATTTTCAAGAGGAAGAATATATTTTATTGACACTTATTCTTAAGTAAGGGGACTCACCAGCTTACATCTAGCACTTGTTGTATCACTCTGAATATATTTTCTTAAAGCACACTCCTCTCTGTGGTTGAAAAGTTCACAAGAGGCCCCTTTCGCTTCTCAAGCCTCACATAAATGGAATCGTTTCAGGTCACTGCTAAGCACTTATAAAGGGTTTGCAATGTGGTTTGTTTTAGTGCTGGGAAATTCTTCTTGGTGTTACCCTGACCTCAAGTGGTCTATTTCCTAATGCTTTTAACAGCAAAAAAACATTACATTATATCAAACCTTTCTTCGAAATTTATATAGTGTCTAAATTAGATGGAAGACACCATCAAGTTCAAATAACCAAAGATTTCCCTTAAAGTCTGAAAAAGAACCAATTTGCTCTTCAGGATTCATTGTACTCCTTTTTTTTTTTTTTTTTTTTTTTTTTTTTTTTTTTTTTTTTTTTTTTTTTTGTTCTCTTACTCTTCACCTTCTCTTCTCAAAGTCAACACCTGTATGTTCTCATTGTCCTGGACCTCAGATTTTGTGCTTCTTTCTTATTTTGGTAGTTTCACATAATCTATACCTTTATTTTCCCATAATGAAACCTATATATCTATTCCTTCAAGACCTTGGGCAAAATAGATATATTTTCTCAACCTCAGTTTTTTTCTATGGTAAAGGCAATAAGAGTACCTACATCAATCCCAGATGCTGTGGCTCAGAGAACTGAGCACTGGTCTGTGAAACAAAAGGTTGCTGGTTTGATTCCCAGTCAGGACACAGGCCTGTGTTGCAGGCCAGGTCCCCAGTAGGGGTGGTACAGGAGGCAACTGATCAATGTTTCTCTCACACATTGAAGTTTCTTTCCCTCTCTTTCTCCCTCCCTCTCACTCTCTTTAAAAATAAATAAATAAAAATAAAAAATACTTACATCAGTGCTCTGGAATCTGTGCAAACTGGGGCATTACAACAGCATGATGCTTAAGAATCCAAATTTCAGGTCAGTCAGGGACCATGTCAAAGCCCATCTCGGCTACATGCTGTATGTCTCAAGTAAGTGGCTTGAGTTTTTATCATCTGTAAAATGGGTATAAACAGTGAGCTTAACCTCAAGGAATTGTTGAAAGAATTAATTGGAATACTGTGAAGTAGAAAACAGAATTGTGCATAACACCCTACATGTTAAAAAATATTAGCTATTGTCACAGTCATGTAAAGTAACTGTCAGGGTACTTGATATCTGTGGTGGAATAAGTGAAATTTATTATTGTTAAATATCAGAGCTATGGCATTTAACAAAAATAGGAACAGTCATACTCACTTCTAGGTTAATAGGTGATGTGCCACCTTTCAGATGCAACATGGCATATATTAACCGTCTGGTGATGCTCAACCTTCTTCAAATGATGGAAATAAGTATGATTTGGAAGGCAGATCTGCAGTTCAGGGCCTGCATGCTGCAGCTCGCAGGTGGCCGGCCATGTACTCTGATCACACACCAGGCTTGCCCTGGCTGGTGCCTATGGGGACTTCAGCTATATCACATGTGCTTTTTATTAGTGAGAATTGTACTTTACCTTTGAAGTTTTTGTTTTAAAATTCAAGAATACTAAATAATCGGCAATCCACAAATTATATATAACTGGGCTAGGATTTTACATTGCTCTTTCTCCTTATGGGCTTACCAATTTCTGTGTCAAATACAAACTTTATTTTATATACACTAAGTCCTAAAGACATTTATTTTGGAAACTTTTTGACACTCTAGCTCAAAACAGATGAACATGACCCAATAAAGTGAGGTCTATTATATAAATTATGTAATTGCATCTCTGAGTCAGGCATTCCAAAGAACCTGTATTTAACAATAAAAATCTGGTTGATATACTCACCCTGAGGAGAGCATCAAAACCTACATTAGTATTCCCCAAATTAGGTGTTAACTAACAAAACTATTTTTGGGATTAATGAGACTAAAAACCTTCCCTATATAATATATTACATCCTAGGGTTTCAGTATGTAGATTAACATGTTAAAAGCTATGAAAATTCATACAAAATAGAAATCTGTTTATACTTGTTTTACCTAGCTGATAAATAAAGTTAAAATATGTTTTCATTTAAAAAAAAAACACCTATAATTAGGGACAAATATTGACAGAAGGAGACTTGACTCTAGGTGGTGAACAAAATACAATATACAGATGATGTATCATAAAATTGTACAATCGAAACCCATAATTTTATTAACCAATGTTACCCCAAGAAATTCAACTAAAAATTAAAAAATAATAAATAAAAAAATGTATTACTGTTTCTTTACACATACTAGGGAGGAAAAATATTATTTTAAAAGACTAATATAGAAAAACAATAATTCTTCTCCCTTAGATTGGGTAAATGAGCAATATTTGGCATTTCAGCTGTCACTTCCAGAATCTGGGTGGAGAGGAAGCCCAAACTCTTGCTGCAACCTAGGCAAGTTACAAACTTAGCATCTTACCACTGAATTTTGCATTAAATTGTCTTTGTCTTTGCGGTTAGAAAAGCTGAAGCTTACCAGAAATCACTTGAAGATAGTTCATATAGTTTCACAAAATTCTAAATCAAGAATTTCAAAGTTAAAAATACAAAAAGCAATTCCTACTAACTATACCAAAATTAGTATAAAATATATCTTAGTAATAGACCTAATAGCAACCTGCAATGGCAAAGTATTAGAATTAAAAGAGTTGAATCTGTTCATTTAAAAACACTAATAAACATGTGTTAAGCACCAAACGTTGGATGTCTAGATGCTGGAAATATGTTGCTGGCAAAGATGCAATCTCTGTCCTTAAGGCTAGTGGCAGAGATGGATGTATTACCTCAATAACAGATAACAAGTAAATACTGTGATAGGGTGAACACAGGATACTATGGGGCACTTAGCCCAATCTTAGGGTCTGGTCTTTCAGAGATAAAATAGAGGATGCCCAGTTACATTTGAATTTCTGATAAACAATGAATAATTCCTTAAGGTAAGTATGTTCCATACAATATTTCTGTATTTTCTGTAATTATGTATTTCTGTAGGTGTTCTGTATTTTTATTTGCTAAATCTGGCAACTCTACTAGGACATGATGTTTAAATTTCAATCTGAAGGAAGAAGTCAAATGGAGAAACAGAAAAGATTAACAGAGACAGATGGACCCACATCTACAAAGATGCAGATTTAACCTTGGGCCCAGTGCCTGTGGGGAAGTACAAGCAGGTCAGTGTGGCAGAGTTAGAAATTTGGATGAAGGGGGAAGTTGTAAACATATTTTGGAGTGTCTGCTTTTTTTAGAGGTGATGGGAAGCTATGAGATGGTTTTAAGTTTAGTGTTATCAGATTTGTGCTTTAGAAGTAACAAGCTGGATGAGGGCCAGACTGGATTCAAGAAACCCATTAAGAAAGTGCTCTTAGTAAACCTAACGAAAGATGATGATCCTTGAATTAATATGGTGGCAATGAGGATCAAGAGATATTAATGACTTCAAAATATATTTAGAAAGTAGTGTAATGGTTGCAGGTTCATTTCTTGAAGTCTACTTGCTCTGCCACTTAGAAGCTGTGTGAAGTAATACGCCATAAGGGTTACGAATAAATATGTACAGTTTATTTATATAAATAGTCTTCTCTTAACTGAGGCTTTCACTATTAATATGGGCCGAATAATAGCATAGGATTATTGCAGTATTACGTGTAAAGTGCTTAGCAAAGAGGAGTAAAGAATGACACTTAGGTTTGTATCGGGGAAGTTAAAAAAACAAAGTATGAAAATCAGATATAGTCCAGAAATAGACTCACACAAATATAGTCCACTGATCTTTAACAATGGAGCAAAGGTGATTCAAGGGAGGAAAAACAATAATCTCTTCAACAAATAGTGCCAGAACAAGTGAATATCAACATGCAAAAAAAAAAAAAAAAAAAAAAAAAAAAAAAAAAAAAAAAAAAAAAAAAAAAA